>BCLG01000645.1:0-21584 GCA_001602295.1 Zoysia matrella | reverse complement strand
ACTTTAGATTACCTAAAAACATTGCTTATCCATATAATCTATTTTTATCCAAATTGTTTGCCAAAATAGTTCCAGTGTTGATTATTATTAGGTGGTTGGAAGAGAGTAGTAAAAGGTACTGTTTTTGCAACTTATAAATACAACTACAACATGTAAAAATAATTATAAGTAATTATACAGCTTTTAAATATTTAGTAGAGATTATAACACTCTTTTCGTTCTTAAATGATATCACCATTGACTTCTAACATCGACTTTATCATTCATCTTATTAAAAGCTTAAGTTGTGGTTCAAACAACCCTAATGATAAATCAAATTATAATAAAATATATAATATTTATTAATTTTTTAATAAAACAAAAAATCAAAATTAATGTCAAAAGTTAACAGCAAAATCAATTTAAAAACAATGGAAGTAAACCGCTATAATCAGTTAAAAGTAGCCTCATAATCCTTGCCAAACAAGCCTTTAGTTCTCAAGATCTAATTCAGTCACATCCATAGGGGATAGGCTAAAAATTGCATATGCCCATGTGCCGATTAACAAAAAAATTTATTGCAGTCACAATTTGAGCGTCCATCAGCTCCAAAGTAGGTACATTAGCACAATAGTATCCTCGGACTAAAAGAACAAAGGTTGTTGGAACAAACATATTACACTGGACACCAATAAACAGCCATACTAAAATCACTCTTTGACAGCAAATAAAGTAATCAACAGAAGAAACCACGGCAGTCAGTCTGTCACCCGACATGATAGTCCAAATTGAAGTTCTGTACAAACAGACTGACGACTGAGTTCATCAAGGAACATAAAAGCATCCAAATGACGAGGTGGCACAAAGCAAACTATATGCGATAAAACGAATTTTACAAAAATGCTTATGTGAGATCGTCCTCATCATCATCCTTTTTCTTGAGCTCGTTCTTGGCTCTCAGGAGAAGTGTGGTTTTCCAAGGATCCTAAGGGAAAAGGGTTGATACAACGTCACACATTTAGATACAGGTGCCATAAAGATAAAAACAATATAATAATGATCCGTTTGGAGCAGTTCTTAATAATAGTAGTTACAGAAAGAGAGAATTCTAGCAAAACTTCTGTAGCAGAAGTAAATCATGACTACCAACAAGACAGTACAATTATTTATTTGACTCGTCATTAAATGTTCCAAATATTGACATAGTTCTATCTCCTATAACAAAGTCTTCCAAGTTTCAGTCGTTTTGAAAGATGCAAACTTAGCTTGAGCGCAGATGGATTTACAGCCAAACTTTTAACAGAAAAAATGTTTGGAACCGCTGGAATTTAGTCATCTTACAGTTTTCCATGATTTCATCTAATCCCTACCCCCTAATAATGCACCAATCAAATAAATCTCCATCCACATGTCTAATTATACCAAAACTAATCCCACTAGAGGGGACACATCTACATCCACCCCACTAATTGTACCCTAACTATTTCCTATCACAAATCTAATGGTCCTAATTTGTTTATTTCACTGCGTAGGGCTGAGATTGTTTTGATCTCCCACCCTCCCACCTTTTGGTTTTGAAAAAAATAAATTCCACTACTCACCTCCCACCTCTTGGTTCTGAAAAAATAAACTCCACTACTCCTCACCCTCCCACCTCTTGCTTTAGAAAAATAAATTTCACTACTCCCCACCTCTTGGTTTTGGAAAAATAAATCTCACTATTTTTCACCCTCCCACCTCTTGATTTTGAAAAAAATAAATTTCACTACCCCCCATATTCCTACCACTTAGTTTTCTTTCTTAGGTCATAGCATTAGCACGTGCGTTAGGACTAGTTTCAGCATAATGACAACAAGAGAGCATAGTGATAGTGCCAAACTTATGCAGCCGAAGTAGCTCATGATTATCACTTGACAATACAATAAATGTTCCAAATATTGGCACCCTATCAAGATGTAACTTCTAGTTCTAGCCAGCTTGAAAGATGCATACTTAGCTATAAGTTTGGAAATGGAACTGTAACAGCTGGAACTCATCGTCATCTTACAATTTTCCATCTTATTCCAACACCAACAAGATTGACTTATGAGACATGAGAAAAAGTTTGAAATCCTAAAACAACATATGGTACCATACTTTTAACGAGCTGGGCAACCATCCAGTGCATAGGTCCACACACTGCAGTAGTGTGAGGCTAGTGATAGGATAAGCAGTGGGATTATCATGTTATTACCATGAGTTATAAAAAGGAAAATTGTAACAGTTCTATCCTTTTGCATGTTTGTGATGCAATCGATTGAGCTAAGAGTTTATATTTGTTCTTTATCAGAGTTTTCTTGGATAAACTCTTATAAAGAATCAGTAAACATAAAAATACATAAGGGCAAGTCAACCACTAAATACTGGAAAAACAAAATAAAAACAAGTGAGGCCAGCTGAACATACCAGACGTGTCATGCTGTCAAATTCTTTGATGGCATCAGTGAATTTAGCAATATCCCCTTCATCCATCGCTGTAGCAAGATCCTGTAGTAGAGATTCATTTACATTATAATCTTCACGGAAAACATCCTTGGACAGTATTGAGTGGCTTAGGATCACATTTACTATTATTTTTAATTATCAATACTAGTGATGGTAATTATATCAGGGACGCAATGAACAAGAAAACTTGAGTGGAATTAGTATTTATACAGCTAAAAGTTTGTATTCCCGTGTGCCTGAGAAGGTTGGATCGATTTCCTGCAAACATAGCAAGAAGCCAGCATCAGAAAGGTAACAAAGGTATGCACTCGGGCCTGAGTACAACACCATATACCTGATATCGCTCCAATGAATTTGTAATAGCAACAGGATCACCTCTACATAGCTGGCAAATGCCTGCGTTAAGAAGGATGCCTCTGACACTATATTTCAGAAGATTATTGTTGATTGACTGACGAGCAATTGCTTCCAAAATCTCAGTTGCCTTTGGGTACCTAAAATGTTAACATTTGTATTAGAAATATCAGGAACAATCTGATAGCTATTATGCTACAACCATAAAAAAGAAATGCATGTTTTGATGTCATTAGTAAGCAATCTGAAAACAAACATGGATACACAGAAGGATAAAAAGGCAATATTAACAAGCTTCACAACCTCTACAGCAAATAGCCGATGCTCATTTGCAGTAATCCATTAATGGCAGCACTACTCAAGGTATTGTGATTTTTTTTGTATACTGAATATATACACTCTTCAACAAACATGTAACTCCACATTCATGAGAGAACAGGGAAAAAAATATTTATGCAAATTAAAAAGGCATGCACAACGAACAACAAATCTGTTAATATATTATCACCAGCCAGCCAATCTAACTTGCAGAGGCGGAAAAAGTGGGATATCATAATACATTACGCTTCCACTAACCATCCTTTGTTAATATATTATCATCAGCCAGCTGATCTAATTTATGAAAGTAGAAAAGGTGGAATGTCGTAATATGTTACGTTTCCACTAACAAACATTTAAATCCAATTTTGAATATAATATCAATTCTCCAGCCAGATTAGCATTCACTGTAGAAACGTATGAAGCTAATCTTACTGTTCCAATTGCGCAGCAATTTCTGCTACTTTCTGCTTGATGGTATTTGATTGTGATGATTGTCCCTCACTGTCAAAAAGGTCAGCAGCCCTTTCCAAGTAATCTGTGGCCTTCTCTAAGTCTTGTTCTTGCTGATATATCTCACCAATGTCCTGAAAATGTACAAAATTTGCACAGGTATTAGAGATTTTTCATTAAAAAGGAAAGTTATACCGTAACAAATGGAGGAAAAAGAGTGCTTTCATAAGTGAAATTATCAGAGGCTAAAGCAAAAATCATATTAATTGCTATGTACAAAAAGTAAAACATCAGTCACCTTGCTGTATCTTGCTGCCATGTTCAATCTACCAATTTCCAAGAAAAGATTAACAGCCTGATTCAGTGCTTGTGCAGCTTCTGCATAAGAGAGCAAAAACCAATAGATGGTTAGTTAATTATGTTAGCAGCATCAACTTTAGAGAAAAGGCATGAATCTCAGAAAACAAAGATACCCAGTGGTGAGAACTTTTTGTAGCAATTCGCAGCCTCGACATACGCTGAGGCAGCCTCATGTTTGCTATCTCCCTGTTCAACAAATTAATAAAAAGTATAAGAATCATCTCAGTCCAGCCATGTGATTCCGAGTTGCCAAATTGATAGCCCAAAAGAGCTAAAGCAATCCAACCTTCAAGTGGCAGTTAGCAATTTTGATGTAAACTGCGGCAGCCCTGTTCCCTGAAGATGAAATGAAGTACAACCATTAAAACAATGACACTTGTATGCTTTTGTGATGTTTTAATAGAGTGATTTGGCAACATTATTATTGGATGCTTGGGCAACTGAACAAGCAGATATAGTGTGAGCACTTGGATTCCCAATATGCTACAAAAATGAAACATATGAATGAACCCAAAAAAAGATCTGGAACAGAGACAACCAAACATAAACACAGGTTATACACCACACTGATGCTGCCACTGAACTTTGTGCTAGGTTCACGCAATGCATAAACGAACTATAATCAGAATTACCTTTATGTAGCGTATAAATCAAATGAAAAGATCAGGGTGTGAATAACAATAACAAATGAACAACAAAGGCGCGGCTGGCCACACACAACAAGTGTTATCGGATATGAATGCCCCAATTCAATTAGCACCCTCCCAAACTAAACCATCTAGCCCCTCTACGCACATATGCGAGTAACTTACCAAGCACAAACGACAAACCCCACGCACATATTAATCATCGACGCAGCGGGTGCGCGTATCCGTAATCCAAGATCCCCCCACCCAAGCATCCAAGATCCATCTCACCAGGCCGATCATGCCTGGCGTCAACAACCACAGCCCTCGATCCAAGGGTAGATCTAAGCACGGACACCAGCGACGCCGCAAGAAAGATCGGGGAAACAGAGGGGGCTGGGCATCCGGGTGGGTGATCGGGGGGAAGGGAGGGAAAGCTCACAGTTCTTGGCGAGCTTGAAGGAGTTGGCAGCCTTGTCGAAGAGTTCAGCAGCGTCCTCATACTTGGAGCCGAAGAGTCCCCATCCGGTAAGCTTCTTCTCCGCCTTCTTCTCAAATTCGTCCCCGCGCGCCTCGTGGTCGCCCATCGCCTGCAGGCGGCGCAACGATCGGTCCCTCCTGTTTCGCGGGGAGTAGTCGCCGGCGGCGCGGCGAGATCGGTTGGGTTCGTGAGGAAGAGAGACTGAGAGACGATGGGCTTGTAGCACACCACGCGCAGTGGAGCGAGGCGGCGAGGAAATGTCTGTCTAGGCCTGTGTGTCTGCGCTTCTTGGGTCCAGATCTCTGCGCCGTGGGCCCCAAGGCGAAGTCGAGTTTCTGCGTGCTGGCCGGATCACGACTCGCTGGGGAAATTTTTACTTAGTATGCAAAACTGATTTCGGTGAAATTGTGCAAATGAACACTATTGCCCGTTAGATCAAAATTTAACTGTTCATCAGCTTTCCACCATTCCACCTATACTCTTTTACATGAACCCCAAAGAGTTTCTCACGAATACTCCCTGAACGATTCTTCATGCTCAATCTCTCTTCCTCAGGACTCAACCGGCAGCCTTTTTGTTCTGGACAGGGTATCTGGGGTCGCGCTAGGTGCCGATCTGCGGGAGCAGCCTCTGGTGCCGATCATCCCTTGCGGGGGAAAAAGAAAATTTGTAGCACAAATGCTACGTGTCATTAGATCTTAACTTTAATTATTATAAATAATTAATATAAACACTGATCAAATAATATTAAAACTTGATATCATATAGTATCAGTGTCACAAAATTTTTTTTCTCTCTCGCGGCCATCTCCTCCCTCTTTCATCTCCTGTATTCTTGTAACATTACTTGCTGTGATTTTTGATCCAAGTCGTAGGGGATGGGGAATGAAATGTGATGCGAATGAGAAAGAAGCTAGAAGTTCCGTGTATATGTGTATGTTTATGTGTTTATCTTTGAAATATTGAAAGGGGAACAATTCTACAACATCTTTTCACGCCTCTTTTTTTTTTTAAGATCGGTATGGGAAATGAATTCTCGTAGATCCATAGCTAAGATTATTCTTAATACATTATTAGCACTTTTGCTCTCTTCTAGCTAAATCGTTCTTTATTCGTTGAATTGTGATTTATTTATTCCTCGACGCTGACCCTATTTTGGTCACCTCCCATCACGAATCTTCACGCTTTTGATCCATGCACCATCAAGCTGGCAGTTCAATGACTCGGCCAAACTGCTAACTAAATCCTGCAGATTAATTAATTTAGTAGATTCTAGATCCCAAGCTAGCACCTGTTTTGTTTTCCTTAATGATGTCGTTGTATTGCTTGCCCTTGGCCGTGAGCGCTCAAAGCCGCTAGCTGCCGTTGTAATGCACCCAGGCACCAGCATTCTCACGGTTTGGCTCTGACATATTCCCTCTGTTTTTTAATTGATATCTTCATTTACTTTTAAATTCAACATTAATTATTTGTTTTATTAAATTTTTTTATAAATTTCATATATTTTGATATAATGTGATTAATCATTAAAGTTATTTGAATCACAACTTAAAATTTGAGCAAATTTTTTGAATAAAACAAATAATTAAAGTTAAATTTAAAAGTCAACGGCACATGAATTAAAGAACTAGGAAGTATCATACTAAGCACCACCGTGCGCGTGCGTGAGTTCCTGCGTCTGGCCACATCCATTTTCCTAGCACACACAACAGCAACTCATGCACGTGCATGTGCGAGAGGTCGCACATAAAATTGGAGGAGACATGCATACTCCCTTCGGTTTTTTTTTTTGTTATTGTCATTGATTTTTAACTTCAACTTTGAATATTCGTTTTATTAAAAAGATTTGATGAATATTATATATTTTATTATAATTTACTTTGTTATTAAAAGTATTTTAATCACATCTTATAATTTTATACATTTAAATTTATTTTTTAAATAAGACGAATGATCAAAATTAAAATTAAAAGTCAACAACGAAAACAGTTAAAGAACAGAGAGAGTAGACGGCTTGGCAATTGGCATGGAATTAATTCCAACGTTTTTCCCTCTTTGCCTGGCTAGTGAAATGCCGGTATGATTTTTGCATCTCCTGTAGTGGATGCTTTTAAAATTAATTAAATAGCTGGCGATGATGTTTGTAGCAATGTATTCCCTCTATTTCTAAATTGATGTAGCTGTTGATTTCTAATATCAACTTTGATCATTCGTCTTTTTGGAAATATCTTCATTATTCAAAAGGTATAAATAATGTTACTAACAATTATCCTTGAATGATACCTGATAAATCCTCGAAAGACCTTGGCTAATGTCAAACTAAGAAAGAAAGTTGCAATTAATTAAAGCTTAAAGCTTTATAAGACATTATTAGAAGTTATATGCAGCTGCAACTATATTGAATTTAATGGTTCATCAAGAACTATATGACTCGTGTTGCATAATTATATAAATATTATGTAGAATGATAGAATATAAAAGCTTGACTGCCAATATGCAATTTTCTCAATATTCTAGAAGAACAAAATGGTACATACCTAGAAGGCTAAATGACGTGATAATATTGTGTTCAATAAATATTGTCATTCGATAGAGTATGTGCTAGAATTTCATCATCTTTTATTATTGGACTTGAGAGTCATAAAAATACCTCAAAGGTATTGGAAACATAATTGAAGTTATTCTAAGTATCATGAAGATATTTGTTGTACTCTTTTTTCTTGGTGTGTTCTTCTGAAGTATTATCAAATTAGATTTTTAATGAGACAACAAATTACAAATGTAATTCGATAGCAATGTACTCTTTTTCTTATTCCTTTTTTCATTTGATGTTTGGAAGGAGTTTTTAATGAGGCATGTGCACATCGCAACATATTCTTGAAGAATAAGCATGAAACGTTTGAAAGATTTTTTGGACTCAGGGGGAGATCCTGATGATCATAAACTTCAAGATCTCGAAGACGTTGTTGTACTCTTTTTCTTAGTGAGTTTTTCTGATGTTTCTCACATAAGATTTTTAATGAAGCAACAAATACAATACATTAAATGACAACCATATACTCTTTCTATATATTTTTCCCACTATTTTTTTAATTTTTAACTAGGGATGAGTTGATCGTGGTATTCACCCAAATGAGAGTGTTAAGAATCCCTTAGTGGATCTAATGGGCTCATACCAAAGGACATATAGACCATGCCAAAGGTCATGGAGGCTCTATGTACAGAGACTCTTGTACTCATATGAGAAGTGGTGAGGCATGAGAAAGAAGCCAGAAGCTCCGCATATATCTGTGTTCATATGTCTTATCTCTAGGATACCGAGAAAGGGAATGATTCTACGACATCTCCTCACGCCTTAGGATCGGTATGGGAAATGGATCCTGACAGATCTATAGCACAGCTACAACGCTTAGTGTAGTAGACAGCGAAGTGAACTTGTTCACGTCACACAATCTCATGGGCAGAGGCATGGGATGCCATTTGAACAAGATTAGGGCGTGTTTATTTGGGTCAATATTTTTGGTTGGAAAAGCAGAAGCCCAAAACACAGCATGGTTTTCAATCTTGAATTTTCAAAAGCACCCGTTGGAAAGCCTAAAATTAACATTAGCTGCAAAGCATGGTGTTGATACCGAAATCGGGTCCGGGCCAACGCACCGCTCGCACGTCCGTATTCGGGAATGCCGTCGTTTCTCCAACGCCGGATTTAGACAGCACCTAGACAACTCCGCCTTGGGAGGGACCTCGTCGGAGGAGGATCGTATTAAGGGTGATCCGAGCTCAGTCAGGTCAGCCAGATCGTCTTCGATCGTCGCCGGGACGAAGAAAGAACAACACGAGAGTTGAGTAAGGGGATTAGGGTTTGGAGAAAAATGAAAATGTAAAAGTAAATGATAGGTTCGATTGGGATACCCTCAACTGGCCATTGGCCTCTGTTTTAAAGAGGTGGGATGGTCTTATCCCGCAAGGCAACGGATCCCTCAAGTTAGGAAAGTAATTGGAATTGTTCTGCTGAAAACTTTTCTAAACCGACACCGCCAGAGTCTTCGAATAGAGCACTAGAGTGTCTGTCGTGTAAATCTAAGAACCCGAGAGGTCTCACCGCACAGTCCGACATAGTGCCGGATGCTCCGGTGGGCTCCATGCCCCAACCCGAGACGGCTTGCCAGACAGTTCGGTACGTCGCCGGATGCTCCGGTGGGTCGAAAACCTAAACACGAGAGGGCCTACCAGACAGTCCGGCGTGATGCCGTACACTCCGGCTTGTAGTCGGACACTCCGGTGGGCTAAGTGCCTGAACTCGAGAGGGCTTGTCGGGCACTTTGGCAGTATACCGAACACTCTGGTGACTCTGATTTTTGGGTGTTAATATATGCCCCCTGTTTTTTGGTGAAGTTCTTGGACCATAAAACATTCTAGGCGCCCAAAAACATCTAAGGGCGATGGTCCTCCTGACTCATCGGCCATTGTACTGTTCTTGGCAACGATATCCTTCATATCGGCCGTTCTTTGCTTTTATGCTTCTTGCCATACAATTGGATGATACTTTTCAAGTACCGGCCGTTAAAGACCCTAGGTAATGATTATCCTCGAATATCTTCCAATATATATGCATTCCCGGCAATGACTCTTACCACTCTATATGGCTCTTTCGAACTAGGAGACTATTTCTCGAATTTGTTGCTTCTAGAGCCTACGGGTAGAATAGTTTTCCACACTGATTCGCCTACCTGAAAAATTTTAACCTTTACCTTCTTGTTGTAAGCCCTAGCAACTCTCACCTTATCTTTCTCAATTTCTCTCAAAGCACTCAAACGCTTATCGATGACTTCATCAACATTATGTAGCATTAATCTTAGAGCTTCTAGATTTACCTCGACGGGTAAAACTGCCTCTTGTCCATACACAAGCTCATAAGGTGTTACCTTAGTTGCCCGTGCCTAGATATCTGTTGAGCCCACAAAGCCTCCGATAAGACTTCATGCCACCTCCTAGGATGGTCCTCTATCTTTTTCTTAATGAGTTTGATCAATGTTTTATTGCTAGACTCGGCCTGACCATTGGCTTGAGCATAATACGGCGATGAATTGAGTGTTCTAATCCCGTAAGATTCGGTAAACTCTTTAACATGACCGGACGTAAAAGAAGTACCTTGGTCGGTAGTCAAAGTTTGCAGTATGCCGAATCTATGAATAATATACTCGGTAAGGAACTCAATTACCTCTTTGTGTGTCATATTCTTGAGAGCCACCGCTTTGGTCCATTTGGTGAAGTAATCTGTCGCTACTAACACGAAGCAGTTTCTCTTCGAAGATGGAGGATGTATTTGCCCTATGAAGTCCAATCTCCATCCTCGGAAAGGCCACGGTTTTATAATGGGGTTCATCATGGCAGCGGATGCTAATTGAATATTGTCAAACTTTTGGCACTCTTTACATCCTTTGTAGTGACGATAACAATCGGCAATCATGGTTGGCCAATAGAATCTTGCTCTCCTTAACAACTATTTTATTTTTAGAGCCGATTGATTTGTATCACAAATACCCTCATGAACTTCCCCCATAGCCACTTTGGCTTCGTCATCGCCCAAACATTTTAAGGGCAAATCATCTCTCGTTCAGCGGTATAAGTTACCATCAATCAAAGTATATGTGAAAGCTACATGCCAAACCTTTCTATCCACACATTGGGTTGGACTACGAATGTTTGAAACTATGGGTGATCTCCAGTCAAGCGATTCGGCACTATCACGGCTTGACATGTTAGTATCCGAATGGTCTAGTCCTAGCACCTCAAGCATCGGTTTTTTAATAACTGAAAATTTAACTCTACTAACATTGTAACCCGATGCTTGTTGCACCAACTCATTCACTCTACTTTTTTCTAGCCTAGGCACATGATGTATATTGAACTCATCCATCCCTCTAATGATGTCTAGACATTTGTCTAAAATAGCATTCAACGATTTGTCTAAGCATTGAAAATTTTCAACAACTTGTTGTACTACTAACAACAAATCGCCAAAAGCCTCTACATTTTTAACCCCTATGGACTTGAACACCTCCAAGCCGAACAACAATGCTTCATATTCGGCTTGGTTATTTGTGCAATCATATTCTAATCAGTTTGAGAATTCAAAGTGTGCATCATGAGGAGAAACCAACACTACATCAACACCTTGACCCTCTTTGCAAACCGATCCATCAAAATACAACTTCCAAGAGGTAAATGTCACATAATCAACATCTAAATCATGCTCTAAATTAATCCGATGTTCAACATTAAAATTAGCAACAATTTGGCCTTTCCTGAATTTTGACAACTCATAAGCCAAATCATATTCCATGCATAAGCCCATTTACCAAGCCTACCACTAGAAATCGGTTTATGTAACATATGTTTAATAACATTGCTTTGACAAGCGACCACACAAGTACTAGATAGCAAATAAAGTCTCAACTTGGTGCAAGCATGATACAAAGAAAAGCATAGTTTTTCGATGAGAGTATACCATGTTTCTGCATCCACTAATCATTGGCTCACATATGTGATCACATACTCCTTCCCTTCGGCTCCTTGCATCAAAACAGCACCAATCACATCATCCTCCTCCGCTATGTAGAGGCGAAAAGAGATTCTACCCTTGGACGCCCTAAGAACCAGGGGCGAAGACAAATATTTTTTGATCTTCTCAAAAGCTTCTTACTGTTTCACCCCAAAGTAAATTCGGTTTCATTCTTTTATCGAAGGATAGAAGTAAATGCATTGATTTTTCTGACAAGTAGGATATGAACCGCCTCAAGTAATTCACTTTGCCTAAGAAGCTTTGCAACTCTCTCTTGCATGTAGGCGTTTGCACGTTTCGAATTGCTTCTATCTTCACAGAATCTACCTTTATGCCTTTTTCATGGATTATGAAGCTTAAAAACTTGCCGGCCGATACACCAAAAGCACATTTGAACGGGTTCATTTTCAAACCGAAACAGTGCATTTGGTGCAAAGCGAGTTGCAAATCGGCTAAGGAGAATCTAAAGCAGCCGATTTGATCACCACATCATCTATATAAACCTCCATGATGACACCAAGCAAATCATAAAAGATAAAGTCTATGGCTCTTTGATATGTGGCACCCGTATTCTTTAACCCAAAAGTCATGACGACCCACTCAAACGATCCTACAAAATCGGAATATCTAAAAGCAGTTTTAGAAATATCCTCATTGGCCATGAAGATTTGATTGTATCCCACATTACCATCAAGAAAACTAATAACTCTATGGCCGGAAGCATCATTAATCAATATATCGGCTATGAGCATAGTATATTCATCTTTAGGAGTGGCTCTATTTAAATTTCTGAAATCAAAGAAAACTCTTGTCTTGCCGGCGTTCTTTTTCTCCACCGACACGATGTTGGATATCCATTCCGCATACCTGCAAGGTCTTATAAACTTCACATCAAGTAATCAGTTAATTTCCTCTTTAATCCGTTCATGCATATTCGAGGTGAATCTTCTCATCGGTTATTTAAAGGGCCTAAAACCAGATTTGATTGGAAGCCGATGCTCAACTAGCTCACGGCTCAACCCGAACATTTTATTACAATATTATGCAAAACAGTCCACATATTCTTTTAGCAAACCGATTAGCTTAATTTTGTAATCGGCTTTCAGATTTTTGTTTATAAAAGTTGACCTAGGATTATCATCGCTGCCAAGATTCACCTTCTCCAGATGGTCGACCGATGTAAATCCTTAACCTAACTTATCCATGTTTTCTATTTCCTCTATAGCTTCACACATATCATTCGTGTTGGACCGATAGTGTTTCACTCTCTTTTGCAACCAATCGAGATTAGACTCCATTAAATCACATTATATGGTTGAGCCGATTTTCCATCGGCTTTACATTGACGGGTATAAAACCATCTCTAGTCGCAATAAGAAAGTCATAATCCGTCAAGTCTAAACCGGTCAAACACTTGACGACATCATGAGGCAAGGAAGATGAATCGGCAATAGCAACACAAGCCGATACATCCGCATGCACAACCTCTACATCATCACCAACTCATTGTATCAAAAATTGATGCAATGTAGAAGAAACACATCTATTGGCATGAATCCAATCACGCCCTAAGATCAAGCTATAACTACCGCGCACATCAACAACAAAGAAAACGGTAGCTATGGTCTTGCTCCCAACGGTGAGCTCCATAAAAGCGACCCCTTTAGCCTCGATAGGGTCTCCTTCTCCCACACCGTTCAAAGTCATGTTGGTCCAGATAAGCTCGTCATAGGCCTTTCCTATCTTCTTAAACAAAGAATATGGCATTAGATTAACAATCGCACCGCCATCTACAAGCATGCGAGAAATCAGTGTGCCATTGATATGACCTCTCACATAGAGGGGTTTCAAATGGTTCTCCGATTCCTCGGAATTCTCAAAGATAGCACTTTTCAGCCCAAAGTCAAATTGTGCCATGACCTCTTCTTCCTCTACTAAAGAATAATCAGAAAGAGATAAACAAATGGTGTTAATGTCCATACCTTCCCGAGGCGGTGTAGGCTCGTAGTCTAAGAGGTCGTCGTCGTCGAACTCGGACATATCGACATCTCCTGTGAGCAAAGGTGCTGTAGAGTCCTCTCTCAAGATGGCATCGGCCAAGCCTAAGTGTATTCGGAGTAGCCACCGCTTTCTCCGTCACCGTGGAGTGGGAGCCTCGGGCTCCTTGACTCTCCACTGCTTACCTTGAGGGACCATCAGCTTGATCTCGTTGAAGACCTTATCCTTCTTCTCCACCTCCTCCTCTCGAATCTTTCAGAGGCGCAGCCTTTAGAGCTTTCTCTTTTTAGTGTGGGTCAAACTAGGCGGACACCACCTCGGTTGTGTATACTTGGAGGCGCTCTTGCTGCTGCTAGCTTCATGATTATGGGAAGCTTTTTCGACCGGATCATCCAAAGTGACCAAGACTCCCCCGATTTTGACATCGGTTGTGCCGATTTTCACGACACCTCTAGATGCACTTTCTTGATAGACAAAAGTGTAAGGGGCAGGCCTTGTTTCAGGCGCTACTCTTGCTTAGACGTGGTGGTGGAGCCCCCTCCTTGCCTTTGATCGGTCGAAACTCTGACCGATCCGGAATAGGGCTGGAGAGCCTTGTGAAGACACCTCCCCTTGGTCCGTTCCACCCCGGGTGAAATAGTGGGTATGGCATCGGTGGAATGAGCATAGGTGGCACGAGCATCGGTGGCATCGACATCTGTGGTCTCATGTATGGATGCCACACCGGAAACGGTGGGTAAGACATAGGATGGAACTATGGCGGTGGCACTTCGAACCCACGTGGAGGAAGAGGATGAGGCCCATAAACATCCGCGGTTTGCCTCATCTCCTTCCTAGGTGGGCTGCCTCCCCCTCGGTGGTGATCTTGGCCACTTCATAGACCGATTGTCCAAATAGGTCTTTTGGTTCTTGTAGTTGGCCATAAGACTGTCGAAATCACTTTTGGGTCCTATCTTCCTGTCCATGGCCTTGTCTTGGTTAACTTTCCACTTACCCATCTCAGGGTTCTTCAGCTTTATCATCTTGGGCCATGGAACTTGCTGGCCATGTCTTGGTTCACTTTCCACTTACCCACCTCAGGGTTCTTCAGCTTTATCATCTTGGGCCGTAGAACTTGCCCCTGGGTCTAGAGCCTTGGATGGTGACCTTGAGAGACTCTTGACCATCAGAGGACTTCTCGAGCACCACCTTCCTAGGGTCCCCTTTCTCCGAAGAACTAGGCATCTCCTCTCCGATGATCACGTTCTTCCCCTTGGTTGTATCGGCTTGATGAGGCTGAATCAACACTTTGGGGTTGAGCTCTAGAGTGTTGACGGGAAAGAGGTGCTTATCGATCTGCATCTCTTTAAGACTCAATCGTCTCTCATTAAGGGCCGATTGGACCTATCGATGAAAAACAATCGTTAGTAGCATGAGAATAAGAGTTATGCCATTTACAATATGCTCTACGCTTAATCTCATTCGCCAGAGGTAAAGTATATGCAATCTTAATGTATCCACGTTTGTGCAACTCATCAAATATTTTCACACATTTAGCTACATCAAAGGTGTATTTCATATCGTCTTTTCGATTCTTATGAACTGGTTTGAGTGAATCACAAGCAAACGATTTGCTCTTAGATGGCCAAACGAACTTGGTAGCCAAAATCTCATTGGAATCATCATCGGAGCTATCCGAATCATATTCCACGATGTGCACGCTGTGGCAGGTCTTATAATCATGTTTTATTTCTTTGCTTCGGCTTTCTTGAGCCGAAGCCCTTTGTTGGAGGTGAGTGAGCATAAGAAAATTGTATACCTCCAACTTCTCCTTAAGATGCGACCGTAAATCGCTAAAAGCTAGGTGGGCCAAATCATTTTTAGAAATTGTCAAATTAAAGTTTCGGTTCTTAACATCTTTAAACTACCGAAGATAATCAACGACGGGTTCGTCTTTTCCTTGCCTAACCGATATCAAATGTGACAACTTCAACTCATTATCCCCGGAATAAAAATGATTATGAAATTTACGCTCTAAAGATTCCTATGTGTAGATGGAACCTAGGGACAATGATGAGAACCATGAGAAAGTAGTGCTGGTTAGTGATAAAGAAAATATCCGTACCTTTAAAGCCTCACTAAAACCCACTTCCCCTAATTGCGCGATGAATTTGATGAAGTCGGGCACGCGCCACCCGATAGGATAAGAGATCGAATCAAAATATGTGGGGTATAGTTTTTGATAAATTCGGTCTCTCCCTTTGAGGTCTACCCCTAGCGTCTCACAAAATTGTTCGTTTAAATCCTCCTTAGTGCGAGCCATGCACTCCTCTATGTTTGCTATGGGTGGCCTAGTAGATGTGCCTAATGGTGAGGGATTTGTGCTTGTTTTGATGGCGCCAAATAATTTATTAGAGATGGGGCCATGTGGGATGCCGTACTGCTTGGTGGGATAGGTGATGTGCTATATAAGACGGTGCGGTAAGGAGGAACGAAATTAGCCAATTCATTCAATCGGCTAGTCGCCGGATTAGGGATGCTAGTGATTGGCTCTACGCTACCGGGAGACACTACAAAAGCATTAGGTTGCACATGAGATGGAAAACTAGTTTGTCCACTAAACGAGTACAACAGCATGCCATACGGGGGTTATTCTACACTAGACGTAGTGGGCGCCGATGTACTAGTAGGAGGACCTACATGAGAAGATGATACAACACTAGCATTTTTAGATGACTAGATATTTTTTTGATCATGTATTGCATATCATTAGTCAAGACTTTTTTCAAATTGACAAAGTAATATGAAAGGTCTTTAAAAGTAACGGGAGGGTGTGAAAATGTTCTCACATTGGAAGCACCCATGGCCGCATCATCGACGACGGTCGGAAGAACGGGCTCCTTCACTTGAGAGATCGCGCCTTGACAGTCCTTCTTGAAACACGCCAAGTACTCTGCAGCTCCCGCTCTTCCCGCGCTTTGCGCGCTCTTCGGAGGCCTTCAAGCAGTCTAGGAATGCCTTGCGCGCGTCCTCGGGCACCTCCTCCAAGGATGGCATGACGATGTTCGTCGTGGAGATCTCGGAGGTCATGGTGGAAAGCGATGATTCGGTTTGTGTAATCGGAATCACTCGTTGCTCAGTGGAGTCGCCAAAAAGTGTGTTAGACGCCGAAAACGGAGGAGGGTCTTAATGGTGATCTGGGCTCCGTCAGGCCAGCCGGATCGCCTTCGGTCGTCACCGGGACGAAGAAAGAACAGCACGAGAGTCGAGTAAAGAGATTAGAGTTTGGAGTAGAACAAAAATGTAAAGGCAAATGATAGGTTCAATTGGGATACCTCAACCGGCCATTGGCCTCTTTTTATAGAGGTGGGATTGTCTTATCCTGCAAGGCAATAGATCTCTCAAGTTAGAAAAGAAATTGAAATTGATCTGCTGAAAACTTTCTTAAACCGACACCACCGGAGTGTTCGGTAATGTGCCGAATACTCCGGAGACCGAAGTCTCTGGTAGAGCATCGGAGTGTCCATCGTGTAAATCCAAGAACCTGAGAGGGCTCACCGGACAGTCCGACATAGTGCCGGATGCTCCAGTGGGCTCCATGCCCCAACCCGAGACGGCTTGCCAAACAGTCTGGTATGTTGTCGGATGCTCCGATGGGCCGAAAACCCAAACCCGAGAGGGCCTACCTGATAGTCCGGCGTGATGCCAGATACTCCGGTACTGGACAGTCTGGCTTGTGGCCGGACACTTTGGTGGACTAAGTGCCCGAACTTGAGAGGTCTTGCCGGACACTCCGACGGTATGCCGGACGCTCCGATGACTCTGATTTTTAGGTGCCAACACATGGTTTCATGTGTGCAGCCACAATGGGAGGACGACGTCTTCATCGCGCATCGGACCATAGAGTTCGGTGATGTCTGGAAGGACGCCATCTAGATGATGGGTATAGCTGTAGATCTAGAATTGTATACGAGTGTATGGGTGTGCGTTGAGATATGAGTGTGTGAGTGCGTATAAGAACATATACTACAGCCGTATTCGATAAGGGAGGCTTTCAAAAAATCATCATTATGCATGCATAAGGCTAAAAAATGCATGATTAAGGAATCAAAATTATAGTATTGCACTCCTTCCATAAACTCTACCTCCATCACAGCGCTCATCGATAAGGGCCGCTGTGAGGAGGATGAGGTTAGGGATGGAAGGGATTGTATCCGCATCTTGTCGCCCATTGGGTGGCCAGCACTGTCGTGTAGTCAGGGACAATGGAGTGGCCGAGTGGGGATTAATGGAGAGATGATTCAGGCGATTTCTGTGCTTTTAAATCAGAAAGCGCTACAGGCCTCAAGTTCTACTACTGGAAATGAGTTGAAATCAACGATTCAATTCCATAGCTTTTAAACAGACTGACAATTAGAATATAGTAGTTCAATTCAATGTTATTCGAGGGATCCAAACGGGCTCTGAAAGTAAAATCCTAAACAAACAGACCCTCAGCAAGAAAGCGGTGCTGCTAGAGCATAGGAAGGGGTGCTCGAGGAGGAAGGTGCGGGAATGATTAGATGGCCAGCTTAGGACAGTGAGGAATACGAGATGACAAGGGAGGCAAAATGTAGAGGAAGAAAACAAAGCCTATATTAGAGAGCTATTTTATAAATTAGGTACATTGAACTTTGGAATATGTTTTAGAGAGGCTAAATTGCTGTAATTAGTGCACTAGTTTGTGCAGTCGCCCAGCTAGCTTTGGACATTTTACAAAGCGACAGTGACATTGTAGTTTATTTAATATTTATCTTCTTCATGTATGAATTGTTCCCCCGGAGTTAATTGTAGGTGATTACCCGTGAGCTGAATATTGGTGGTGAAATTGATGTCTGGAAGGAGGGAAATTTTCTTTGCAAAACTGATTTCAGTGCAATGGTACAAACAAGCCGTATTACCCGTCGGATCGAGATCGAACCATCAAGAGCAGCTGTGCGTCTCCCCCACATCTCATGTGCAGTCATTTGCACAAAACCCCTGAAGAAAACAATTTTCTCACGACACTTCCTCCCCCGTCCTCTACATCCTCCTCCATCTCTCTTCCAACTCCGACCAAACCGCCGACCATTTCTGCTTCTGGACGCGGTTACTTTCGTGCAGGTGTCACACCAATGTGAATAATTTTCAACAATAAAAAGCAAAATTTTCAGTTATTTAAATGAATTTATCTATTTATTTATTTTTGAATTTCAATATATTTAAAATTTCTTTGAGAATAAAGTTATAATGTTTTGTTAATCATTTAACCGGCTTTTATAGCATTATTGTATTTTATTTCACAAGCAAATTAATTTGAACAAAACCTGTTTTCTCAAATTTATAAATAGAAGTCTTAAAAGAAACAATTTGATTTGTAAATCCTAATGTTTTAATTATCTGAAAATCTTTTAAATGAGTTCTCTTATTTTGATGTTTTTATAATAATTGAGCAGAACAATATAAAGGAAGTAAAGAAGAAATAAAATAAAAGAATTAAAAGAAGAGTAAGAAAAGAAATAAACAAAAGAAAAAGTAGAATAAAAGAAGAGAAGCTTTGTTGGGCTGCCGACCATCCTCTCCACCCCATTCACTTCCCTCTCGGCCCAACTAACCAGTAGGCCCAGCCACCCTCCCTCTCTCTCTCTCTCTACAATTTATGCGTGGGCCGCACCTCTTCTTCCTCCCTCAAGCTTAAGTTGCAATTGAAGCCACCGCCTCCTGCAACCACCACCGCAATCCCCGACGAACGACCAATGCGACGTCCGGAGATTCGCCACTATCCTCTCCCCTACCCTCCTCCGAGTCCCTCGTGGCCATCCCTATAAAAACCCAAGCTAGCTCATCGGAGCTCGCCGCCATGGCGTGACACATGACTGGCCAACCGCCGCTACCAGCCGGCAGTGACCTCCTCTAGTCGCCGAATCCCATCTGGGTGCCCAAGATTAGATCAACCGAACTCATTCAATTATTATAAACCCTAACCGTTCAAATGAAAACCGACGACCCAGATTAATCTATGTTTTTTCAATAAAAAGATAAATTATAAAATATGCTTTACTCCATCATCATGGCATCAGAATGATTTTCATTAACAAAAAAAATGAGATTGTAATTCTCTTTGATAATAGTAATAACAACTCTGATAATTATCAATAGTTGTAATATTAACAAGGGACATTTACTTTTTTGGCCCTCTTTTGAAGGCTAATAGCCAATGACCCTATTTTTCCAACTTTGCTTATTTGACCCTGCTTTTGTACTCCAAATAGCCAATTTGATCCCTATTTGCTGAAAAAGAAGAGTCAAATGAGCAAAGTTTTAGGTCAAATTGGCTATACAAAGCCGAAAAGCAAGGTCAAATAAGCAAAGTTGGAAAAATGAGGTCAAATTGTGATGCGAGGTTTGGTCCCAATCTTTCAATGTAGATGATAGTCACGGTTGGTGGAAGGAAGTGACGTTCACGGCCCGACTCCAACTATCCACGACGTTGCGCTGATTCCAGAGGGTGAGCACGAACTTGTGGAGCGCGATCAACCAGCCACGAGGGCACTTGTCCTGCAAGCAATCGTAGAACAAGCAAGAACGAGATGAACAAGCACTAAATTGCTAGATAAAAATATGAGTTCAATCTGAAACAACAAAATGTGGGGTTCCGATGGCAAGAAGGCGGGCGGTATAGTCGACATGCGCGCTGCAATCGAAGTAGCGGCGGCTAAACTTCAATCTATCAAAACTCAAGTGTTCTTGATGGCGGCTGAGGCCTTAAACCAGGGTGGAGGACAACCACGGAGTGTTGGGGTTGACCTCAAACCCTAGGATGCGTCCCTAATGGGCTCAACTCGGTACACGGGCGAACGGCCCAAGTTTGTGTGACGCAGCACCTTCTGTAGCAAATTGTTGATTGGCACTGACTACGATGTCGTATGAAGGTTGGGTCAGATCCGTTGGAAAGTAGACTTAGTAAGCTTTCTAGGAAGTATTTGAACGTCAGAAACGGAGCAAGTCGTGGCAGACGTTAGAAGTTGGTGCTGTCCTGCAGTACGAATCTAGCCTGCGCGACTCTATCTCCTGGTTGGTTTTCTCTTTGCTTCCTAAGCAACACAAGAGTACACGGATTTCCATAGTCTAAAGAAGTTAAACATGAGCTTAAAAGTGAACTTACTTGATGATTAAGTTTACGTGTACGGGGTGCGAGTCATAGGACCTGTAACCGGAATATGTGTAGGTGTAGGGGAGGAGGACGTATCGATAGTGTTGATGTCCTCATCAAATTGGCTATTAGACATCAAAACAGGGTCATACAAGCAATTATCTCTATTAACAACATATACTAATAATAGTAATAGTTTCTGCTGCTGCTGCTGCTGCTCAACTCAACATTCACTTTTCTGTTTAACACCCTAAACAAAATTTTGTCTCAATTTACTCTACAGAACTATTCATATAGGTCCAATCTAATCCCGATGCAGTTTATCTTTTTTGTTTCTCTTTGTACACTTTAATTTTGAAGCTCAAATTTTGTATAAAAGTAAATGATAGTACCTTCAATGTTAAGAAAATATGTATAACTTTTTTGAGATACTTTTTTTATATGATACTATTAAGCTATGAATATTATTTTGAAAAAATACAATCTGATTTTTTTAACATAGGGAATGATATTTTTCGCCAATATACAAAATTTGAGCTTCAAATTCAAATTGTAAAAAGATAAAAGATAAATCACATAAGCGGGTAGGTTGCACCAATTTAAATAGTTTGAGGGAGTAAATTGAGCCAAGATTTTGTTTAGGGGGTTAAACAAACGTAGTGAATTGTTGAGAGGAGTTCATAATAATAATAATAATAATAATAATAATGATGAGAGTGATATTAATAATAATGCTATTACTAATATTCTGGTAAAATAGTATCTTTTACAACTAAATCCCAATAACGTTAGTAATTTACAAATAGTCCCTGCAGTC
>BCLG01000644.1:153604-168654 GCA_001602295.1 Zoysia matrella | reverse complement strand
GGAACATTCAAATCAAATACTGAACATTAAAAAATTAGATATTAATTTTTTAAAAATAAATGTGAGATATATGAATCTTATAATCTTCTAAAATATGCTTTTTTTGGATTTATGTATTTCGAATTGCCCCCAAATAATGCAAAAAAAAATGATTCCTCTTTCTTATTCTTAAGCATTTTTTAAACTTTCTTCTTTGAGTCATGTGTAAGTATCCCATTATGTTAATTCAGTCTAAGTGAAACAGTCAAATAATTGGCCCAGTGCAAAGAATAGAATAAGTCTAAAACGGTGAATGGTAGTACATTAAATGAGCATTCATCCCACTAAACAAATGAGAGAAAAAAGTTTAGGCTTTGTTTGAAACACAATAATTTCATAAAAATTTTGTAAGAATTTTACAAAAATCAGTTTAATTTCAAAAGAAAAAACACAAGAACATAAATGTTTCCTCTGTTTCAAATGGGGCCTTAGGGTGGACGGTAGATGATTAGGAACTGACGCAAACGTGATGTAAGTATGTAACAGGACCCTTGTGAACCCCGCGGTTTAAGACCCATTGCCAAGACTATTCATAATCATTTTGTGTTATAAAGTCATGTTATATATTATTTATATACTTATTTAAAAGTAATTAGTTAATATATATATTTGCTATTTACGCATACTCTCTCGGTTCTCAAATTGACGTCATTGTTGACTACAAATATTAACTTTGACTATTTGTCTTATTCAAAAAATTAATTCAAATCAAAAAATTTATAAGTTGTAATTCGAACAACTTTGATGATAAAACAAATTATAACAAAATATTTAAAATTTATTATATTTTTTGAATAAAATAAACGGTCAAAGTTAATGTTTGTAATCAACGACGACATTAATTTGACAACGGAAAAGTATTAAATATTCTCAAATACGCTCCGAAATTGTCTTGCAGCCCAAATTGTATAGCAAGTTACAAACTGGATCGTGAGTAAATCTTGATACTCTTTTATAGTGTTGAATTATTTTTATATGGCCATGCAAGGAGATTGAATTATTAATTGCCCTAAATTTGTTTTTATTCTACGTGCACCTCTGCAACACTGATGGTTTTTACGTTTATATATAAATAGAATTTTTTTAGTTTGCAAGCATACAGCACTCATCATTTCACATCCGCATGTGATAGACTCGCGGACAACAAAATAATATCGATCATTCTGATTCTCATAACGTACGAACGGGAAATTGCACATAGAAAGGATAGTTCACAATATCTGGATACACCGTCATATGCAGAGACCGGAAACACTTTGTTTCCATTATTAAGAAAACGGGTACACCATCAAAAATTGCACACACTACTAGCGAGCTTATTAATAGGTGCACAACTATCAATTATGAGCTCATCCCAAGTTGAATGCGCCAATCCTGAAGCTGCTCCTTCACTTGTTCCGAACCAGTGGAGCCATATGATATGAACTTGTTTACAGCGTTTTCAACTCCTAAATACTCATAGACTTCGCTCTCAAACACAGGGCGAACAGCCTTTAGGTCATCCAGTTTAAGTTCACCTAGCTGACAGTTCTTCGAGGTGCAAAGAGCTACAGACCTTCCAACGATCTCGTGAGATGTTCTGAATGGAACACCCTGCAAAGCGAATGGAGAAACATTTTAAGCCACAACAATTCCATCAAACTAAAATATAGGACCTATCATCAGTCCTCCATGCATAGTTTTGACAAAAGCTATATGGTTGTGCGTTTTTGACAAAAGCTATATGGTTGTGCGTTTTGCTATTGTTGATTCCAACTAATATGTTAATCTGCAATTCTCTGTACATAATCACGCCAATACCTAATGCTCAATAAAGTTATCAATGTTGCAAATAAACTTGTGCGCTAGTAAGCTTGTTCAGTATTTTTTAGTTGTCCAGGAATAGTTGTCCAGGAAACTTATGTGCCAAGTATTTACCTTAGTTATGAGTTTGTTTTTTAGGAAGCAATATCAGCCCTGATTGATAGCCATAGTTACTTTCCTATAATAGAATATTTATTTTCTTGTAATTCTCTATAAAAGGCAAAGCAAGAAAAACACAAAAGAGTATACTAGCCATTGGCAGCACCAGAAAACATACATGTGTCCTGAGTGCTCTCTCACCACCTATGTTCGTGTGTGTTCTTCTTCTCACCGGTGACATTCTGGTGAGGTTATCTTCCGGCCAACTCTGACAAGTGGCATCAGAGCCGCGTCACGGTCCAAGGAAGCTATGTCTGCGGCAAGAAGTCAGCGAGGAGGAGAGACGCCACCGAGATCACCACCGAGATCGCCGTCACCACCACCACGTCGCCCATGAAGCCGAGGAGCAGGGCGGGAGGTGGTTGTTGAGCGAGTGATTGAGAAGGCGTCAAGCTCCGTGGTGTATCCCGCTCTTGCGCGCACCAACTACACGGAGTATTCGCTGGTAATGATGGTCAACCTTCAGGCGACGAGACTCTGGAATGTCATCCACACCGGAGATGGCACGTTCCAGGAGGATCACAGCGCTTTGCTCTGCTACGCGCGGTGCCGGTGGAGATGCAGGCAGGACTCGCCGTGAAGGACACCGCCAGAGAAGCCTGGGCGGCGATCGGGGCGGTGAGGGTCGGTGACGACCGCGTGAAGGAGGCGAACGTGGCGAAGCTCCGATGGGAATTCGAAGAATTGGCGTTCAAGCTGGATGAAGGCATTGAAGACTTCTCTCTTCGTCTCACCACTCTCGCGAACCAGCTACGCGTTCTTGGTGAGGATGTTGTCGAGAAGGAGGTTGTCAAGAAGCTGCTGCATGTGGTCCTCGAGTCGCTTGAGCAGGTGGCGATCTCGATTGAGACTCTGCTCGATTTGAGCACAATCTCGATTGAGGAAGCCACCAGGCGACTGCGGGTTGTGGATGAGCGGAAGAGGACAGCAATCTCGGGCAATGTCGAGAATGAAAAGCTGTTGCTGACCGAGGAGGAGTGGATGGCTCGCCTGAAGTCCCGGGAGCAGAATGATTCCAGCAATGACGGACGCGGCGGCAGCCAGGGCAGAGGACGCGGCAGGGGACGTTCCGGTGGCGGGAACGAACCGCGTCGGGCCAGGCCAAGAGACGTTTGCTAGAATTGTGGGAAGGCCGGCCATTGTGCACGCGAATGCTGGTCCAAACCGAAGAAGCAGGCTGGCGGGCGTGCCGAGGCCCATCACGCCAATGAGGAGACCTTGCTGCTGATGGTGGAGGCCAAAATTCTCCACACTCCGAGCGAGTCAGGAGCCAGGATTCCCTCACCGGTGGCAAGAGTGAGGAGGGAGATCCATGTGGAGGAGCGAGCTGTTGTGAACGCAGGTGTCAAGGAGGACACCAGTGCATCCAACCATATGATCGAGGTTCGCGGCATCTTCTCCGAGCTAGACACCGCAGTCTGCGGCACCGTCAGGTTCGCGGACGGGTCCGTGCGGATCGAAGGTCGCGGTACGGTGCTCTTCAGCGGCAAGACAGGAGAGCACGTCGCGTTCAGTGACGTCTACTTCATCCCCAAGCTCAGAACCAACATACCCAGTGTTGGGCAGCTCGATGACCTCGGGTACCAGACATCCGTAGGCGGCAGAGTGATGCGGATAGAAGACCCGGAGCATCGGCTGCTGGCAAAGATCAAGCGGAGTCCCAGCCGGCTGTACGTGCTTGAGGTGAAACTGGCACGTCCTGTCTGCCTTCAAGCACTTGGCGAGGAGGAGGCTTGGCGATAGCACGCTCGGCTGGGACATCTCAATTTCCCAGCATTGAAGAAGAAGGCTGGTGATGAGCTGGTGCGAGGGCTGCCGTTGATCAAGCAGGTCGACTAGCTGTGTGAAGGGTGCATGGCAGGAAAGACGAAGAGGACGCCATTCCTGGGGAAAGCTGAGTACAGGGCAGACAAGGTGCTCGAGCTCGTCCATGGTGATTTGTGTGGCCTAATTTTACCTGCCACTCTGAGTGGCAAGAAGCTGTTCCTGTTCCTTGTCAATGATTACAGCCGGTTTATGTGGATTGAGCTGCTCCAGTCCAAAGATCAGGCAGCAAATGCTATCAAGCGAGTGCAGGCAATTGCAGAGGCAAAGTCAGGGGAGAAGCTGCGGTGTTTGCGCACTGACTGAGGTGGAGAATTCACATCAAATGAATTCGCCAAGTACTGCACTCAAATGGGAGTCCAGCGCCAGCTAACTACAGCATACTCACCACAACAGAGCGGTGTGGTGGAGAGGAGAAACCAGACAGTGATTGCAGCTGCGAGGAGCATGATGAAGGCCAAGAACCTGCCAGAATTTTTCTAGTGTGAGGCAGTAATGACTGCAGTATATCTGCTGAACAGATCACCAACAAAAAGTGTGAAGGGTAAGATTCCATTTGAGGCTTTGTATGGTAAGAAACCTGCTATACATCATCTTCGCATTTTCGGTTGCATTGTGTATTAAAGAACACAATGCCACATCTCAAGAAGTTGGATGACCGGGGAAGGAAGATGATCTTTGTGGGCTATGAGCTTGGAACCAAGGCTTATAGGGCATATGATCTACGG
This sequence comes from Zoysia matrella, assembly GCA_001602295.1. Lineage (NCBI taxonomy): Eukaryota > Viridiplantae > Streptophyta > Magnoliopsida > Poales > Poaceae > Zoysia > Zoysia matrella. The sequence goes on along the minus strand of BCLG01000644.1, from coordinate 164,101 downwards.
ACACAGCGAGTTCATATCACTCGAGATGTTGTGTTTGATGAGCAGGCAGAATAGAGATGGGAGGAGGGAGATGATGGCTCAGAGCCATGAAGCTCAGAGCCTTTCACTGTGGAGTACACCACAATCACTGCAGCCCAGCCTAATGAGGAGCTTGATCAGGGGCAGCAGTGTACACCTCCAGCAGCTAAGGCACGACCTGTGGAGTTTGCAACACCTTCAAGTTCTGAACTAGACTTGGATGTTGATTATGATGAAGAAGAGGAACTCAGGTTCCGAAGAATTGATAATGTTCTGCACAAAGGCATCTGGCGAAGGAGTTGAATGTGGTCAGTGCAGAGGAGCCTGCCACACTCTTCGAAGCAGAACAAGACCCAAATTGGAGTGCAGCTATGAAGGAAGAGCTGAGATCAATCGAAGAAAATAGTACCTGGGAGGTCACTGATCTTCCTCCTAGTCACAAGGCAATTGGACTAAAGTGTGTATATAAGGCCAAACACACCCTTCATTGGAGCTGTAAACTTCAGATCTTTGGCGGTTTTAAACCTATCAATTGGTAGGCCAGTTCCAGACAAAGCACAAGCACCAAGAGGGCAGAAATTCACTCGCTCCCTGCAGTTGACTAGCCGGCCAGCATCACGCTCCAACTGTGCAAATTATATATAAGAGTAACATCAAGTTTACTTGAAATTCCATGGTGCATCCTAGATAATTATAAGCAAAGCAACTGAAACAGTATTACATCCTTGCACAGGGTCACACCAATGATTCAGTATAAACGGTGACCTCTGTAAACTGTAATGTTTTAGTAGAAATCATGAGGTCTCGGCATGCCCTAGTATGGTTGATATAGTTAGTGGTTCAGCAGTTCATATATTGAGGGGCAAACTGCAGACAGAATGTGGTCAACTTCCTAGCTTTTTCACGTGTTCACATTTCAAAGCTCAGAAACATTTTCCATTGGTTGTATGTATATCCAAACTGCGGCTAAAAAAGGCTTGAAATCATTTAAATGCCATATCCAATAATTCAACTTCTAGTGTGGCATCACTTATATCTATGGAATATTCAAAGGTACCAAATAACTTATAGAATGCAAAAAGTTCCTCATGTTTTCTAGTTTCATCATCACAAATAAAAGAACAAAGTCGATATTGCATATAATACCAAATATTGAACACATTATCCATTTAACTTGATTATATATGAGTTCGCTAAATTGATCATATTAGTGACTGAAGAAGTGACCATGAGGTCACAGGTTCTAGTCCTAAATTGTTCGGACCCTTTCCTAGACCCTGTAAAAGCGGGAGCTATGTGCACCAGGCTGCCCTTTTAATAACCAGTGAACCACAAAATGTCACATAGATAATATCATCAATGGCACACGCACTCATACACTAAAATTCTAGCCTCCTCAAGCTAGAAAGTAATATAGAAATTACCAATATTGCAAGATGTAAAGAACGGCAAAATCAATTACCTGTTCAACATATGATAAAAGAAGATGTGGCAGCAAAACAGGTTGTGCCCTTTGCAGATGAGTATAACCAGGGACTATTAAATCAACATATTTTGAAGCTAGCATAACTAGAGCCATCTGAAACATGATGAATTGAGCTATATTTTTAGAATAGCACCCCAAAAAAAACTTTCTACACTGAAGGAAAAGATGAGTGGAGAAAGTGATAAATCACGTATGCTCTCATGCATTTAGTATCGAATGTCCTACATGGTAATGAGATTGCACAGCATCAAGTACTCAATCATGTTTTCCTTGAACTTGTTACTTTGGGGAAACCAAGGTAGTCTTCTCGTCAACTTTTAGATGCAAAATGGGGTAAGGAAAGAAGCAGAAGTTCTGTATGAAAGACGATGCCTTAGGTTGCACACTGAAAGATATAACAAAATAAAAGAAGTTTTGAAATCCCACATTCTCAACCAAAATAGTTAATACCTCCATACTTATTACATTTAGGACAGATAATCAATTTGAACTAAATTACTTGCCCTGAACATCATATATGTAAGTATAGAGAGCGTGTTTCTTAGTTATTAGAATGGTTGTGTTAAAGCTGTAAAAGTTATCTAACAAATGGATAAATGATTGTAGCAAACATACCATAACGATCATATAATAAAAATTCAGGAACAAACCTGAAGCTGTTTGATACGAATCAAAATCTTGTCAATAGAATCGCGGCACCGTAGCCTTAGATCCGTCACGATTTGATCATTACGGCTCCTAGCAGTGTGCAACTTCTTGGCTGGCTCACCAAACCTCTCAATCAAAGCAGCTTCAATGTTCATATGAACATCCTCCCGGTCCTTTCTCCACTCAAACTTGCCTTCTTGAATGAGCCTCTCAATTTGATCAAGCCCCTCTATGATGATGTCCCTATCACCAGCCGTTATCAAGCCCTGCATCGCAAATGATTCATAACACATATTAAAATACTTATATTCTGCAAAAACCTTAAGGCAGGCATCTCATTGAACATTTGACCAAAATACGATGATAGAACTACTGGTGAATTGACGATAGCAGGCAAATAAAATCCCCATCAACGCCACTCCACATAAAGCTAGCAGTTTCAAACACTTCTAAGACACATCACAAGAACAACAACAAAATTGGCATTTTCTCGAACAGATGGCGAGCGCAGCAATAGCAGTGCATTAAACCCAAACCATAGGCCTCGGATCGCTTCGCTGGAGCGACGTCCAGTGTGGGAAACTAATCCATTGAGCACAGTGACGATCATACAAAACCCCTGCCACGAACAACGACGAGGCGGCAGGACATCCCATAGAGCGCGCGCAAGTACCTGAGCAGCGAGCATGGTGGCATGAGCCTTGCTGCCCATGATGTCGTACTTGTAGAGCTGCCAGTCGTAGGAGATGGACTCCGTGAAGTGCTCCACGGCATCGGTGACGCCCTCCTCGAAGCGCCCGCCCCACAGCTTGGCCTCTTTCTTTTCCTCGCTCTCCGAGGACGCCATCGAGGCGGATGCTGCAGCGATGGCCGGAAAGGCGGCGCCGCGGCCACGGAGCGCGACGGGGCGAGCGGAAGGGGCAAGGCGTGCGCAGGGAAGGGAGGTCGGTGCCCAGAAGATTAGAGATGGGAGGTGGCGGCCATGGGCGTCGTCGCGCGGTCCGTGTGGGGGACTGCGCAGCGGAGAGCGTGGGGCAGGGGTGGTAAAGGCCCAGGTACTCGGGGCTCTCTTTCCGCCCTTTCAAATTTAAATAGGCGTTTTATTTAAATTTAGTTTTTTTTATGATCGGTCTCTATTTGTTAAATTAAGAGCGGTTTGAAACGTAGAAATTTCACTGAAATTTTATAAGAATTTCACAGAAATCAGTTCAATTTTACAAAAAAAAAATTCTCCGTTCCAAACGGAACCTAAAATTATTGGCATGTTACCGTCTCTGCTTGCATGAAATTATCGCACGATTAATGATTTTACTCCATCCGTTTTAGATTTTGTTTGTATAAGGTCAAAATTTTCTAACTTCTACGAATAATATTTAAAAAATTACATAATATTTAATATAAAAATGTAATTTTTATGAAAATTTATTTAATGATGAATAAAAAATATAATTTTATATGATAAAATATTATTTATTATATATTATTAATGATCAAAATGATAAAAATTTGACTTTCACTAGAAATGTTTATATTTTAGAACGGAGGGAGCAGACTGTAGTGAACTTTTTTCGTAGGTGTGAAAATGAATTGTATTCCTAAAATGTTGATGTTTTTCATTTTTTTCACGTAATATGTACACATAATATTTTGGGTTTCTGTTTGCCAAGAAAAAGGTTAGAAGAAAAAAAAATTGGTCATATTATTCAAATTCCATGCCAATCAACGGCATGAGCTCAAAGAACTTACCGTCTCGGCAAGCATGGCCGCGTGAACGCGGCTGCAAGCGATGTCGTGCGCCCACAGCTCATCCGCCTCCGCCGGCTTAATGAGTCTCGGTGAAGCGCTCCCGTGCCCTGGACTCCATGGTTGTGCCGTTGAGCCACAGTTTCAGCGGCTCCCTGGCCTTCACCACCGTCATTTCCCTCTCCACCACCATCTGTTTCGCTGGCGGCGGCGGTGGCTCATTTGCATACTCTAACGACGACTTGACTGACGACTCCGCGGAGTTGTCGGTTGAGCTGCCGGCAACCATCTCGATGAGGCCGAGTTCATGCGTGGACAACCGCTCGCCCGTCGCGACCTCGACAATCTCTATCCCCTCGATGTTCTTCGTAGGCTGCTGCTGGCTCTGCGGCGATAATGGTGACCACGCCGAGTCCGTCGTCAACTGTTGTTGCATATGCAGCTCGAACGGTGACCGCGCCGAGTCCGTTGACTGCGTTTCCGGCTTCGGTGTCGCCGGCAGTAGTCCCCTGGCTGCAGATTGCCGCCCTGGCGGCGCCGGCGAGTTGACGACGCTGTTGTTCTCGGTAGGCGCCGGTGAAGGCGGCTGCGTCATGGACGGGGTCACGGCTTGCGACCTCTCCGGCACAGGAGAACCAGGCGGGTGCGTCAGCATTGACGTCGCCGGCGTCAGCGCCGGGCACCGGTCCGTCATCACAGTGGCCGCGGCTCTGGTGGCCTTCCGCTCCTTCTTCTTCCTGCAGAAGCACGAGCCGAAGGACGGGACGGACGGCTTCCGGTGCTTCTTCTTATTCTTCCTGTGCCCTGCGCCGTCACCGCCGCTGCCGCCGCTCTGGCTCGGCATGGCGTACACGAAGAATGACGGCTCCTCCTCCTGGTCTTGCTGCTGGGCGACACCGCCGGGAGGCGTCGGCGCGTCTCGGACCCTGGACGGAGTCCGTTGCCGGTGCTTGCTTCGGCTGCGGCCGCGGCCGCGCCCGGGGCACCGGAAGAGGGACCTCAGCGGGTTAAAGCAGCACGCGGCGCGGTCCCCATTGCCGCCGCCGGCGCACTTGCACCGGCCTCGGCGGTGGGACGACCGGCCGCGAGGGATCGTGGCCGACATGGCTACAGCTGGATGACGGACCCTCGGAACTGGATGACCGATCGATCGATGGAGTTTGAGGAGGTGTAGGTTGAGAGGCGGGATTTTGTTGACCGTGCATGTCTTACGTACGTGCGGGGCACTATCGTCGATCATGGCATGTGCCTGCTGTGTGGTGAGCTCGTATGTGGGAACGTGGCGCTTGGTTGGGTTGCACGATTGCGATCAATTACGTTAATTGCTGACGAAGGCTCTCGGATTGAGATTAGAGGGATGTATTGCTCAGTTTCTCTTTGCTGTAAACTATACGAGTCGGAACGCTGATTGTGTTACAAAAAGCTAGTGTGAACTTTGAACAGCTCCAAACGGGTGATATTTTTCTCAGCTGAACACACGGGTTACGAGTGATACTGCTAGGCTGCTTCGCTGCATGATTGGTTTTGCTGGCGATCAGGTGGCCCAGCCTTTGATACTACTCCAATGGGCCTGTCGTGAAAGTTTAGCCCATGATAAATCCGGCGAGCCTGCCCAGGAATCCGGCACACTGAAACGAGTCGGGTCCATCGAGCGCACACAGAGACGCACGGAATCTAGATCCACGCAGACGCACACCTGTCGGCGCGGCGGCCAGGTAAAAGAAACCACGGCCCCGGCGCGCGCGCCCACCCGCCAGCGTCGCAGGATACCGCGGAACCGAGCCGCGCCAAACCACGAGCCGCCCGGCGCCGCCGCTGCATCGTTCCGAGCATAAAAAAGCCCCGCCTAGAATCTCACCGCATCATCCCTATCCGCATCTCGCAGAGTAACTTCCAGTGACACCAGTGACAGCTCTCGCGATCGATTCCATCACACGTGTGAGCTCAGCGTGCCTCGGATGGACGACGGCGAGGTGGCGGCGCTGGAGGGCCGGCGGATCCTGGTGGCAGTGGACGAGGGCGACGAGAGCGTGCGCGCGCTGCGGTGGTGCCTGGGCACCTTCCTCGCCGCGCGCGGGGCCGGGGACACCGTCATCCTGCTCTACGTCCGGCCAGCCCCGCCCGCCTACTCCGTGCTCGACGCCTCGGGTGCGCGCCTGCTCCTCTGCTTCTCGCGGCACCGTCTTGCTCTGTTTCTGGCAACGCGAGCTGACCAGCTGCTGCAGGCTACCTGTTTGCGGACGAGGTGACCGCCGCGATGGACAGGTACAGCCGGGAGGTGGCCGACGCGGTGGTGGAGAAGGCGCAGAAGCTCTGCACGCTCTACAGCAAGGTGCTCACAAGTTACAAACTCTTCGTCAGTTCCGCTGAGGCGAATTTCACATCGATCGATCAGGCTGTTGATAGAAATGGTGATGTTGCTGCAGGAGATGGGTGAGGACGACCACGAGATGAAGGTCGAGGTGAAGGTGGCCGTCGGGGACGCCAGGAGCGTCATCTGCCAGATGGTGGACAAGCTCGGGGCCGACCTCCTCGTCATGGGGAGCCATGGATACGGCTTCCTCAAGAGGTACTGTGCTGCGCTGAATCCTCTGCTTGCGCTTCGGGATGGTGCTTATATATGTCGTGCCGTTGGTGTTCCTTGCAGGGCTCTGCTGGGAAGCGTCAGTGATTACTGCCTCAGGAACGCGAGCTGTCCCGTCCTCATCGTGAAGCCACAGCACGAATGAAGTTGTTCGTTACCGATCAGTAGCGATGTCAAACTTGTGTAACGTCAGTGTAGACCCAAGATTCTGAATCTTGTAGAACTACGAATCTGAATTTTGGCCTGCAACATCACAACGTGTACATACACTACTACTGAGGAATAATCATGAGATTACTTGAGCTCTTGCATTGCGTGCTTGTTAAAAAAAATGCAGTCATATACTGTAGTGTATGATTGTAGAAATAGGCTCAATGTACTATCCTTATTGGGCTTTGCAAGGTGGAACTTGGGCTTGGTCTTTATTTCTTAGGCTTACATCATGTCTAAGTATGCATGATATTTATAACTTTGAAAATGGGAATACAACCTCTACAATTTTAAAACAAATCTCAAAAGTTGTAATTTAATTGATCAAGTTTAAATTATTCGAGTAAATAGAGCCACAAATTTGTTTAGCATGTAAAATAGTTTATTCTAGAGAATAAAATGGAACTATTCAGTTAGTTATTCATCAACTCACTTGTTGGATCAGAGTTCATAGGGAAATCGAATCCCCTTTGAACCACCCTAACTACGAACCTTTGGGTGAAGCAGCTACGAATCATTAGTGAGGAGACGTGGCAACGCTCCAATCCTAACTTTTCGTTGTTCAGATGAATGAAATGCCACCTATTACTTTTGAGCAAATGAGCTAGCGATTCTGAAAATCTGCAGCGTCGGCCAACGTTGCCATCCAAGTGTCGGCGACAGCTCCACGAATGTGAACTCTCAGGTCAATTCTCAGTGTCATGATGCTCCTAATTGAATGTGTTTTTATTCTCGAACCTTATTATTTTCACATCATGTTTTCTGGAGCCTGTCCACATGGCATCTATATTCTGCTAAAGTAGAAAACGATCTAGTAGTAACTTGAGCTCTGGTAGCTAGGAGTATCTTTCAGCTCACTGAGTACTACAGTACTGGCGACGGGCATACCATCGGGCGCCTCTGAAAAATGGAGCGAGCATAGTGGCGGGACACAGGAGGTTAACCATGGCTACGGCACAGTTCAGAGCGCAAACCAATCATCCACTCCAGGATTAGTGTTCTACATACCGTGCTTAACTATACATAGACGCTTTGACCCACAGCCAGGCTAATGAATAACAAATTAAACACAAATAAAACAATATATTACACCACATAACCAACGAAACCGTGGTGCTTGTACGCTTGGAACCAACGTAGGAATCTCTGCAGCCCTGTCGCTCAAAAAATTACCGAAATCAAACCAAAATTTTCATCGGGCTAATTTGTTTAGCACCCTTGCAATCGCCAATCGGCTTGACTCCTCAACCAATGCATGCAACAACAACAGAAGGGCTTGAGCAGCAAGCGAACCGTCCCTTTCAAGCCCGATCAAAAAAGACAAAAAAGGACGTGGCTTCGGACCAACCCAGGCGTTGTTGGGTTGGTCCGACCGGCAAAACGGCACTCAGCAACAGGTCTTATTGGGGATTAATTGGATTCGAAGCTCCGGCAGGCAGGCTGCCGCGGCTGGTTCGTACTTTCGGGGTTTGGTTGGTACTTGGTACACATCCCTCTCGGATCAACCGACGCCATCATTGTTCCATCGGCCGTCACTACGGCAGCGATTTGGCCGGGCTCAGCTCGTACGCAATCTTAGTCTTTCTTTGGTCTCCTCGAGAGTCATGCAGGCATGAAACTGAAGCTTTGTAGTGCAGTACTACTACTAGTTTTATCTGTAGACCTATATATAATCGGGGCGTGTTGTTTCGCGGTAAAGCTAGGCAGCATGATCGTCGAGGAATAGACAAGGTAGTTTCCCCCAAGCGAAGAATACGATTCGTTTTAGATGTGGCGAAGACCTAGGCGTGTGTATCCATTGTCACACGCATGGTCTGTATGCATAAGCAAGTACTAGTATCCAAAAACTGTGTTTAAGGACTACAGGAGGCTGAAGAGTAAGCTTCACATAAAGTATGTTTGGCAAAGACTGTACTTGACGGCAATGATGTTTGCAAGTAGAAGCATGGCAACGAGCGATTTGGCAACGGTGTCACTGCTGAGGCCGCCATCAGCGTGGGACTGGGACCATCGTTTGCCAAATTTCGCCCATCCTGCTCCAAAACTCGTCCGGTAGCATTGACCAGCGCTGAATTCTCCTCTTTACCTTTCTCCCTAAATTTCCACAGAAATGATCGGCGGTGCATTGAAAACTACACATCGGACATGGCATCAGGTTCATTTAACCCAATTTTTTTTTTTAAAAAAAATGAGACAGCCCATCGTATCATCCGAGCTCGCCCCAGCTATGCCACGTCCATTTAAACTACCGGAACACAGATCATGAGAGCACGCACAAGAATATCATGTCCAATGCAGAACGCGGACGGACACCGAGTTTATTCTAACAGTCAGCTAATATATGCGCGCTTAGAAGAAAATCAACGGAGACTTGGATTCGCCTCCACGCAATTTCATAAGGAACCGAGGAGTAGCAGCTGCTAGCTCACAGCTGAAATTAAAAACAACAACACTGGAGAAGGCCGTGGAGCCCCAACGGCAAAGTGGTCGCACGTCACCGTCGTCGCTGCGACAAAAAATACGCTTGTGGACGCGTCCAGCACGGCCGAACTCCCTACCAGGCTACCACTTCGCCAACGAAACCAACCAGACATTCTTTAACCAACTGTCCAATCCGGCAGCTATTTCTTCCTGTAATTTTCTCCGGGTAGGAGTATTTCCCCCCTGTTCTATGCCACGCTTTTATGTGGTCGTCCCGTCTGTTAGCTTCGAAGAAAAACTGACTCGCGTGCACACTCCCAGCTGCGTCCAGCCTCCAGCGTCCATGAATCTTCAGAGAAATTTGGGAAAAATCCAACAAAACCTTGGCCTCTGTCGGTCTAACCCGGCGATGGAATTCTCTGCGAGTTGAATGCGTTCAGAACGGAACGCCAGCGGACGCACGGAGAGGACGAGAGCAACCGGTCCGTGACGGTGGTGGTGCACTGCGTGTGGGGGACGAGTCAACGCGGCAACGACCTCATCGCGGGAGCAGTTCGGTTCAAACCGAACCCGCCATCTCGCGCTCGTGGTGCCGAGCCCATCGGTTCCACACCAACTAAACCCCTCGAGATTTTTTTCCCCTGATCACCTGTTTTGTTACGAGTCAATTGCAAGAAAATCCTCTGCTCCTGCCCACCGTTTTAATACCCTCCGACCGGGCCGCCCCTGCCTCGGCGCGCCATTGCTCGGCTGCTCAACTGATCGATCACCTGCTTTGCTTGAGGCGAGAGATGGGTAACCTGGTGTCGGGGGTCGCGGCGGCGGGCGCCAGCGGCGGCGGGAAGGTGGTGATGGCGGACGGGAGCGTGCAGACGCTCAGCGAGCCGGTGTCCGTGGCGGAGCTGATGATGGACCACCCGCGCCACTTCGTCGTCGACGCGCACGTGCTCAAGGAGCAGCAGCAGAAGGGAGGCGCCGTCAGCTGCGGGGCCAAGGTCGCGCCGCTGCCGGCGGACCACGTGCTGGGCGCCGGCGGGGTGTACGTGCTGCTGCCGGCCACGCGCGGGAAGGTATCGGCCGAGGAGGGGCGGCGCGCGCTCACGGCGGCCCGGACGCTGGCGCGGTCCAGGTCAATGCCCGGCGGGCTGAGGCGGAAGCTGTCGTCGAGGAAGAGACGAGGGGCCGACGCCGACATGGCAGTGCAGCACGTGCCGGCCCCAGCGGTCGTGGAAGAGGAGGAGGACGCGGCGGCGGCGAGGCTGGACGGGTTCGAGGAGCACCGGCCGGAGTTCCTGAGCCGGGAGCTGTCGAGCAGGGGGTGGAAGCCGAGCCTGAATACCATCGAGGAGCGCGCAGCGCCCAAGAAGGTGCCCCATTGGCTCTTCTG
>BCLG01000644.1:129724-153594 GCA_001602295.1 Zoysia matrella | reverse complement strand
CCGACATGGCAGTGCAGCACGTGCCGGCCCCAGCGGTCGTGGAAGAGGAGGAGGACGCGGCGGCGGCGAGGCTGGACGGGTTCGAGGAGCACCGGCCGGAGTTCCTGAGCCGGGAGCTGTCGAGCAGGGGGTGGAAGCCGAGCCTGAATACCATCGAGGAGCGCGCAGCGCCCAAGAAGGTGCCCCATTGGCTCTTCTGGGCAGCTCTGAACATGAGCTGAGTAGGCATTCTTTGACTCGCCATCTAATCCTCATTTCTTCTTCCGTCCTTTCGTTGCTCCTGTCTCAAGGAATGCCTGTCGAAGTGTCGATGTGGTTCACCCTGCTCATATCAGTCCAGTGCATGTACTAGCATCTTGTGTTGAGCTGAGATGACACAAGTGAAATTTGCCATGTAATTATAGGTTGGAGATTAGATGTTTGAAGGACTGTGTATCAATGTAACGTGGAAAAGCGCGCAGATGATTTTCCATGAAATTCTCAATGACATTGTACTTTCTTTACTGGCATGTTTCTGAAGCTTCTACTACATCGGTTACATGACCCTGAATGGTACCAATTCTTTCCAGAAGTATACGATGAACAGGGAAACGTCAGGTGACTTAGGTTCCCTTGCACCTTAATTCAGCTAAGCTGTTCCGTTGCTTCAGGAGCTGAGGCTTTCTTGCGCCTAAATGTAAGGCTGATGCGACTGCGATGATTGTAATTGTACAGCAGCTACGAAAGGAGCAGAACGTTATCAGGAAGAAATAGAAACAAAAAAGAAAAATCAATTTGGAACAACTTCATATTTGGGACACAATGGCAAAGTCAGCCCATATAGGATGCGGAAGCCTTCCTGTTGGGCTTGGGCCGTATTTGCATCGACGCCGCCGGATCACACCATCACCTGCCTACCCATCAAACCCGGATCGAAACCTTTCACAAGAAAAAAAAAGGTTACAGAAGTTTTCTGGGCTCTGAGTGGACGAGCCGGTGATCTTTGGGCCGCTGCCGAAGACGGCTAGGGGGAAGATCAAGAAGCATGAGCTTAGAGCCAAGGCCCCAACGTTAAGGATTTCGGCCCGTGAAGAAGAGCTGGATGTGAATTCTGACGCCGAGAAGCATCTGCAAAAATGGGCTGTGGTGTTACCCTCGCCAAAAATGACCGGAATTCAATAGGAATGCACGTTTCCTGTGGAATCGATGTATCAGGATGTGGGCCAGGTAGCTCGGGACACATTTGGGTATTGCTACGTGGTCAGACTTGTCGAATTCTCTGCTAGAGAAAGGTACCTCCGTCTCAAATTATGTCATTTTCATTTTTCTTAAATTATAATTCGCTCCAAATGTGCAAATTCCTTCTTGGCTCAAGTAGCAGGACTCCAACCTCGGTGCACACACCTGTGCAGGGAACGGAGGAGGAAGTCGCGAACCGGAGCCGCTTTTTGTTGGTGAAAGCGACCGATCCGTTTCCTGTCTCGGCCAGCGTGCACATGTGCAAGATGATTATCCATCCTTCGGACCGATCCATTCAACGCGACCAGGCCTCCGTCGTCGTTCTTAAGGCGCTGTATTTTACTGGTTGTTGCCGATGTTTTCTCGCCACGGTGAATCAGCCGTGACGTCCAGAAACGACTCTCGATCCATCAAGAGGTCGGTCTTGGTGACTGGCTCCGATACGGACGCGCAAGGTTGCTTTGTCCGCTTCAGAAAAGAAGCCATCTCGCTCGTAGCATATCCTTCCTTTACCACTGAAGTATTGCGTAGTGCGTCTGAGACTGCTATGTTTTGCTGGAGCACTGGAGTTTCGTACGTGCGGCATGGTTCGCTTGGAGTTGGAACTGTTGTTCGAGATGCCACGAAACGCTGGTACGACCACCACTGCACCACACTACCACAGGGGCATCTCTTCCAACAGAACAGGGCATGCAGATCGCGCATCCGCCATCGCCGTCGCAGCACATGCCGCGGCGGTAGTCACATCGCGGGATCCGCCGATCTCCAACCAGAAACTGAACGCCGGTCCAGTCAGCCCCACGCACATAAACAAGCACCAGAAATTCGTGCAGCCACGACGGTCCACTTCGCCTCCCGCCGCTCCACCCATGCGCGCCTCAAAAACATGCGCCGCCATGGCAGATCCCCACCCACCCGATCCTCAAATCCACGCGGACGTACTGTCCGATCACTGTCGATGGATCAGGGTCCGTGGGAAAGACTAGCCGGCGAAGCAGCACGGGAGGGGCGGGAGACCAATCCCACCCACCCACCCACGAACACAAGCAACAAGACACGCATATAAAATGCAGAGATAGCAAAAGCGAGAGCGTCCCCCACTTGTCCGATCGTCTCTCCCCTGCTCTGCTCCCCCGAGACCCCAGCTCCGTGCCAAGTCAAAGCCGCCGCAGGCCCGCAGCGCACAGCTTCGCTCAGGAGAGAGGAGCATTGGCGCCGAGATGGCGGCGGAGCGGGACATCGACGACCTGCCGCGGAACGACGCCAACTACACGGCGCTCACGCCGCTCTGGTTCCTCGAGCGCGCCGCGCTGGCGCAGCCGGACAGGGCCTCCATCGTGCACGGACCCGTGCGGTACACCTGGGCCGACACCTACCGCCGGTGCCGCCGCCTCGCCTCCGCCCTCGTGCGCCGATCCGTCGGCCACGGAAGCACGGTGCAGCCTACCTCATCTTCCCCTCCATCCTTTCCCCTCTCTGGCCTCTGGGTGTTCCCATATGGTGGCGTTATATTTGTTCTGATGTTTGACTTTCCGAGGGTAGTAGGAAAGACATACGACTAAGAATTTACGCTTCGCCTTTAGAAAAGGTAAGTATGGATTTTAGAATGTTAAATCAATAAATTGTTGTGCTTCTGAAAATAAACAGCAAAACAATAATAGTTTGCGCCGATAATTGAGCGTTTCAGCTCCTGGATGGCTGGATTACTGGCAGGTCCGACCATTTTGTTGGTAGATGGACGTTGTGTTTGTACTGTCCCCACAGAAATACACATTGAAAGCTTAGACTGGACTTTAAACTCATGTTTGTTATGCGTTCTCCTTATTAAGCAAACGTATGGACATATGGTTATAATTCAAGATCACATGTTAACAGAACTAATGATGGGGACTAACTGATGGGTGATGGCATCCCTTGGTGCTTGTGGGAGCTATCCAACTGGAAGTAGGTTGTTCGAAGTATGCCCTTTATCCATGTCTGGGCGCTGGAATAAGAAAGAACTGCTTTGTCAGAGTATCTCAAACAGTCCATAATACTCCACATTTACCATTTATGTGGCTTCTGCTACAAGAACAGATATGGCATTGGAACATGTCTGCCTAAGTTGTAACCGTGTCTGTTTCTGAATTCTGATAAGAATATGCTGTATCAATTCTAATAAGAATGGTAAACTGCTGCTTGTTACCGTCAAGGGTTGGTTGTCTTTTCTTCTTTGTATATCTTATGTAAGTATTCTTTCTATAGATATGTGTCAAAAGGCTTGCGCCCAAATTGTTCTTAATCTAGCAACACTGATGGAGCTCTGAGCAACTGCATTGCATTTGATGTATGTTACTCCATTATTCTCAGTAAATTACAGAAATATGTTATTACTCTTATTCATGGGCTACTATTGTTGCTAATTTCAGTTTATTACTTTTTTCCAAGATGAAACTTCAGTTTGCATAGACTTAGTTGCGCTAGATTCATAGCATGTTTCTATTGATCCTTACTATATCCTAAATCTTTTAGGTTGCTGTGATAGCTCCGAATATACCGGCAGTGTATGAAGCTCATTTTGGAGTCCCCATGGCTGGAGCGGTGGTCAACTGCATCAACATTCGGCTAAATGCTTCCACTGTTGCATTTCTCTTGGAGCACTCATCAGCTGAAGTTGTGATGGTTGACCAGGAATTTTTCACCCTGGCTGAGGAATCTTTGAGAATTATTGCAGAAGGAATGAAAGGTGCTTTCAAACAACCATTACTAATAGTTATTGGTGATCCAACCTGTGATCCTGCGGCCCTCCAATATGCTTTGAGTAAAGGAGCCATCGAGTATGAGAAGTTCTTGGAAACTGGTGATCCTGAGTTTGCCTGGAAACCACCACAGGATGAATGGAAGAGTATTGCCCTAGGTTATACTTCTGGGACAACTTCTAACCCAAAAGGTGTGGTATTGCATCACAGGGGAGCTTATCTAATGTCACTGAGTGCTTCTATAGTATGGGGAATGAATGAAGGTGCTGTATACTTGTGGACTTTACCAATGTTCCATTGTAACGGCTGGTGCTATACATGGTCGCTTGCTGCTCTCTGCGGAACAAGCATATGTCTTCGTCAGGTATATCCTCTTTTTTCTTCCTTTCAAAAGAAAATCTGAAAAGCACACTAGCCTTCTTACTTTCAAAAGCATGTGGATCATAAACTCTGTACAATAATAAGCATAATTTGATGCACACATGGAGCCTTCATTGGATCTGATCCGTTCATTAATAGATGTACTCATAATTCACTTATTTCGTTCATTCATCAATAATCTTATATTCTGCAAGGAAGTGTATTACTTAGGTTGATGTAGACACCCCAAAAAAATTGTAGGACTGCAACAGATGATGGATAATGGAATAGCCATTGATTCAGTAATCAGTATAAATTCTTACTAGGAAACAACTTGTCCATGTTGTTTACCAACTATCACAGTTTTGATGAGCAAAGTAGTAGAGATTAGAGGCTGGTAAAAGGGGAAAAAACTAAGCTAAAGTCAAATAGGAACCACATTGCATTGTCAGGCTAGAATTGTTATTTGGACCAGCATAAA
Organism: Zoysia matrella; assembly: GCA_001602295.1. Classification (NCBI taxonomy): domain Eukaryota; kingdom Viridiplantae; phylum Streptophyta; class Magnoliopsida; order Poales; family Poaceae; genus Zoysia; species Zoysia matrella. The sequence continues at coordinate 148,797 of BCLG01000644.1, read as the reverse complement.
AAGGGTATCATGATTTTTTTTAAAAAAAAGAATAATTGGAAGGCTTTCTGGTGGCTCAGATTTACTATTCAATTACCTTTGATTAATTGAGGATGTTCTTCATACTGCAATTTACTGCTTGCTCTCTAGATGATAGTTACCGTGAAAATATTAGGTGTGCCAAGGATTAATAAATTGACACATGCGCATCACCAGCTTGATCTTCGTTTTTCTTTATGCCCGGGTTGGAAAGTTTTTTTTTCCAGGAGCTAGTAAGTAGCAACAATAGCACTGCAGTGCAATGCCTGAAGCAACTTTGGAAAGTAGCACATTTTTGGAGAAAAAAATACTCTTGTCAAATAGATAACTTTTACTTTTTTTTAAACTCGTTTTCTAGTTAGTCTTTTGAGACATGCAGGAAATGACCTTTGATACTCTTTGATTTAAGCTGGTTTATGAACAATTTAGAAATGAAATGATAAAAAGATAGATTATCACATTTCACCTACATCACCTGTGAAATAGGAAGCAGAATCTGGATTAGTCTATAATTGTTTTTTCTTGTGTACACTTTGTATGGCAGGTTTCAGCGAAGGCCATCTTCGCAGCAATAGCCAACCAAGGCGTGACTCACTTCTGTGGAGCACCGGTCGTCCTAAACACTATCATCAACGCCCCTCCGGCGGACACCATTCTCCCACTGCCGCGCGTCGTCAATGTCATGACTGCTGGCGCTGCCCCACCGCCCTCCGTCCTCGCGGCGATGTCAAAACTCGGCTTCCGCATCACCCACACCTATGGCCTGTCGGAGACATATGGACCGTCCACGGTGTGCGCCTGGAAGCCAGAGTGGGACAGCCTGCCCGCTGACGAACGCGCTCGCCTCCATGCCCGGCAGGGCATTCGGTACATCGGCCTCGAAGGCCTTGACGTCGTGGACCCAAAGACAATGGAACCGGTCCCGGCCGACGGAACCACGATGGGGGAGATCGTGATGCGCGGGAACGGCGTCATGAAGGGCTACCTCAAGAACTCAAAGGCCAACGCCGAGGCGTTCGAGAACGGGTGGTTCCACTCAGGGGACCTGGGCGTCCGACACGTCGACGGGTACATCGAGGTGAAGGACCGCGCTAAGGACATCATCATCTCTGGCGGGGAGAACATCAGCAGCCTGGAGGTGGAGAAGGTGGTGTACCAACACCCGGCGGTGCTGGAGGCGTCGGTCGTGGCGCGCGCCGATGAGCAGTGGGGTGAGTCTCCGTGCGCGTTCGTGACTCTCAAAGATGCTGTGGACGGCTCCGACGATGCGGCACTGGCGCGCGACATCATGCGGTTCTGCCGCGAGAGGATGCCCGGCTACTGGGTGCCCAAGTCCGTGGTGTTCGGGCCGCTTCCAAAGACCGCGACCGGCAAGATCAAGAAGCATGAGCTGAGGTCTAAGGCCAAGGAACTGGGTCCTGTCCGCAAGAGCAGGATGTGAGAGCTCAGCTCGTCTTGCTTCGCGGCGGGCTGTCTGAAAAAATGTGACCTTGCCTGAACCCATGAGCGCCTGTTGTCAGAGGCGAGGGATCTTTCTTGAAGCGAATTTGTGGGATGAAGTTGGAGTAGTACAAACTGTATCTCCGTATAATGCCCTTATCGATTATTACAGGACGCAGGACCAACATGTTGATTCTACTTCTTTAGTCGGTTCAGTAAGCTGATTGAGTAGCGGGCTTTGTCTTTACCTTGGTTATTGGTTCAGTCGGCACTAAGAAAAAAGATCTCGCCATCCTTTTTATTTGTCGGTGAAATTTGCGTTCGGGCAGCGATGGTCGGAGAAAAAGAGGGTTTTCGATCGAGGTCAAAGTTGAGGGTGTGGCGGCGATGATAAGGAATCTCATCGCTAACAGCGCATTTTCAAAGATCGGACTTAGAGTTTAGATGTAAGGTGGAGTTTCGTGTGCCGTGCCTCAGCTCCTCCACCCTTTTTTTTATATTGCACTGTGCGACGAGAATTCACCAGCCATGGATTAGCTGCGCGCCTCCGATCAGGGCGCGAGATCAAGGCCAGTTGGCCGTTGGGCCAACTAACAGAAAATCAATCTTCTAACATTCTTCTCTTTATCTCAACTTATACTTTAACTTTAATTACTTTTGACTTTACTCATTCTATTACAGATTAGTGTATAGAACATGTCTCATCGTCACGGTCAATCATCGATAGATTCAACAGCTACAATACACCTCTCTGTTTTGAAATAATAATTTTAATCTTTTTAACTATCTTTTAGTCTAAGAATTATAGGCTTTCTTTTAAACTCATGCTGACTATATGTTCTTTGAACATGTTGGGTGATAAGTTTTTTTAAGGGGATCCTTTAATATCTTTGCGGTACTTATATGTTCAAGACTTATGATTTGATTTCAAACTTTATCTTTCACAATATAGTACTTTATATCAATGTGTTTGGCAGCACCACTTGACTTATTGTTGTATGCATATATTACTGTGGGTTCATTATCGTAGTACAACTTAAATTATTCATAGATGTCGTCAATCACTTTTAAATCGGGTATGAACTTTTTAAGCCAGTTCACCTGCCTCGTAGCCTTATAACATGTTATAAACTCGGTATACATTGTGGACGATGTAGTGACGTTTGATTTGAGCTTTTCCACGAAATAGCTCCTCTAACGAGAGTAAACACATATCCGGATGTTGACTTTCTATTATCTCCCGCATAATCAGAATCTGTGTACCACACTATATGGAGTGAATTTGATCTTCTGTATGTCAGTATGAGGCCTTTTGTTCTTTACAAATAACGGAAGACTTTTTTTACTAATTTTCAATGTTTTATTTCAGGATTGCTTTGAAATCTGTCAAGTAATTCGGTAACAAATGTCAAGTCAGGGCGTGTACACACTTAAGCATACTGTAAGCTTTCGACAGCTGAAGCATATGGAACCGATTTTATTTGATCGATCTCATACTGGTTCTTGGGCATTGAAAATCTTCATATCTGTCGCCCTTTACTATAGGTGCAGGTGAAGGACTATATTTATGCATATCAAATTTCTTTAAGACTTTTTCTATGTATGTCTTTTGTGACAATCTCAATATCCATTTGTTTCTATCTCGGTGAATTTCGATTCCTAAAACGAATGAAGCTTCACCAAGATCTTTCATATCAAAGTTCGAGGACAAAATCTTCTTTGTCTCCAGTAGCAAACTGACGTCATTACTAGTCAGTAGGATATTATTCACATACAAGATTAGAAAGATAAATTTTTTATCTTTAAACTTTGAGTAAACACAGTTGTCCTCTATGTTTTCTTTAAACCCAATTTTTTTTATTGTACTGTCAAACTTCAAGTACTACTGTCTTGAAGCCTGTTTTAATTTATAAATCGATTTTTTTAGACGGCATCCCATTCTTTCATTTTTTTTCACGACAAAACCTTTCAGTTGTGCCATGTAAACATTTTCCTCCAAATTCACATTGAGAAAAGCCGTCTTTACATCTATCTGATGTAACTCTAAATTATAATAAGCCACTAATGCCATTATAAATTTGAAGGAGTCTTTATATGAGACTGGAGAAAAGGTTTCATTGTAATCAATCCCTTCTCTTTGCGTAAAGTCTTTTGCCACGAGTCGTGCCGTTATATCTTTTTATATTTATTTGGGAGTCGAGTTTTGTTTTGTAGACCCATTTGCAACCTACTGTTTTGGCTATTTTAGGAATTACTTCTAAGTCTCAGACTTTATTAACTTTTATGGACTTTATTTCTTCTTTCATAGCCTCAAAACATTTTGAAGAATTTTCACTTCTCTTGGCTTCTTCAAATGAGGTGGGATCATCTTTCATTTGAAATTTCACTATATGATAAATGTGATAATCATCAAAAATAGCTGATCTTTTTACTCTTTGAGACCTCTTTGAGGCCTCCTCATTTTGCATATTTTCTGTTGGAGGCTGTTGTTGCTCCTCCTCATCTGTGGCAACAGATTTTATGGGATTCTGAGAAACAGGTTCCTCGTTCTTATTCATTATTGCCATAGGAGAAACAATAACAGGTGCTGGCACCACAGTGTCCTGCACTGTCGATGCAGCGATAGTCGATAGTGAGAAGAATGGCTCTTGAATCATCGGAGTAGGCGCGTATGCCTGCTTCTCTTTAAAATTAATCTTTCGAACTACCATGCTCCTCTTCATCATCTCATTCTCTAAGAAGACAACGTGTCTCGTTTCTACAAACTTTGTATATCTGTCTGAACAGTAGAAACGAAAATATTTTGACTTTTTTGGGTAACCAATAAAATGGCAACTCACTGTTTTGGGATCTAGTTTCTTAAGATTTGAGTTAAATACTTTTGTCTCAGCAGGACTCTCCCACACACGTAGGTGCTTTAGTGAGGGAATTCTACCTGTCCACAACTCATACGGTGTTTTCGACACCGATTTAATAGGTACTCTATTAAGAATATGAATGGCGGTTTTTAATGTCTCCATCCACAAACTCAATGACAATGTAGAATAGCTCATCATACTTCGCACTATATATATTAAAGTACAGTTATGTCTTTCAGCTACTCTATTTTGCTGAGATTCGTCCGGTGTATAATACTGGGCTACTATACCATTCTTCTGTAAGAACCTTGCAAAAGGTCCAAAAACATGGCCATATGGGGTATACCAACCGTAGTACTCCTCCCCACGATCGGATCGTACTGTCTTAATCTTTAAGTCATGTTGGTTTTCAACTTCAGCCTTAAATATCTTAAATTTATCTAAGACTTCATTTCTTTCTTTGATTGGATAAATATAGCCATATCAAGAGTAATCATCCGTGAATGTTATGAACGAATCATAACTATCCACACTTTTCACAGGAAAGAGATCACAAATATCTGTGTGAATAATTTGTAGAACTCCTATGTTTCTTTTTGCATCTTTTTTTATTTTTTTTCATATTTTCCTTTGATGCATTCTCTTCATAATTTTCCTTTGATGCATTCTCTGCATTGTTCTAAGTCTGAGAACTCTAGTGAAGAAAGAATATCATTTTTAACTAGTTTTTCTATTCTTTTCCTCGAAATATGGCCTAAACGACAGTGCCATAATTTCGACGACGCATCTAGAGTTTTTTTTCGTTTTCTGTTTACAATGGTAGACGAGGATTTATTTACTTTCTCGCACGCAACGTTTCCATTATCGCATACGACATTCACATCATCACATAGTGATAACAAATAAAGCTCATTTTGTAAGATGGCAGAACCAACACATTCTTTATTAAACATTATTTCATACTTGGCATTTCCAAAATGACAATCATAACCATCATTGTTTAAACACGAAACACTAATCAAATTGCTCTGTAAAGAAGATACATAAAGAACATCTTTAAGTAAAAGAGTAAAGCCATCAGCTAACTCTAATGAAAGATCGCCAACGGCTTTAACTTCAGCTTGGACTTCATTTGCAACTTTAATGCATCTTTTTCTTTTTTGCATAGTCCTCGTCGAATAGAATTTCTGTAAAGAATTAGCAATATGAACAGTTGCTCCAGAGTCAATCCACCAAGTAGATTTTGAAAATTGCACATACAGGGATTCGTTTATAAAGATAATAATGTTCTCACCTTTCTTTGCCATGATCATCTTTAAACAGGAGAGACAATCCTTCTTGTAGTGTCCCGTCTTTTTGCAGTGAAGACACTGGTCCTTGTCTACTGCAAATTTGTTCTGTTGAGGCTAATGGACATGAGCTTTTTTTTTATTCTTTGAGGAGTGACTATTGAAATTCTTTCTTTTATTGTCCTTCATATAGTGATAGAACCACCATGTGAAGCTTTAATTATATCCTCTCTTGCACACACATAGCTATGCACTTTTTTAATTCCCATGTCTCGAGTTGCATGTTGTAGTTGACAACGAAGGTGTCAAACTCTTTTGGTTAGGAAGCAAAAATCAGATGGATAAGAAGCTCATCTTTGAGACCCAGATCTATTGGTTTGAGTTTGGATGTCATGTTGCTCATTTTTAGTATGTGCTCTCTTATGCCACTGTTACCACTAGAGTACCTTTATATTATAAGCTGCTTGATCAGCTGTGTTGCATATATTTTTGAAGAAGCAGTGAACTGATTCTTTATTTTATCAAGGTACTCTGTGACAGTGTCACACTCTGTGATTGAGCCCATAATGGCAGGTTCAATGGTGTTTTTTATCACAGCCATACATTTCTTGTTGGCTGTGATCCATTTTTTATGCTCAAGGTTATAGAACATTTTTAAGCGAGCATAGTCTCTCTGTCTAGTCTGCCAAGTAGCATCAGTCTCATTTTCTTTTCTCACTGGCTCCTCAGGCTCAATGGGACATGCTGTGCTGAGGACCTAGTCCATCTAAGTCAAGATAAACGTTAGATCTATCTTTTTCTTTCACTCTCTATTGTTATCACCTTTGAGAGCGAGAATCTCTTTGATACAACTCATCAAGTTGTATTCGTCTGAAAAACAATTTAAATAATGTGAGAACATAACAACAAAATCATATGTCTTAGTTTCAACGTTGGTCAAAATTAAGACACACAATTTGTTTATATAATAAATCTACATCACCGTTGAGCAGAAATAGAAATAATACATAAAATTATCAATTAAAGATTATAATACTGTTATTATCAACGTTGATCAGAAAAATAACAATATCATAATTATCTGAAATTTTCTTTTTTTATTTTTCAAAATTAAATTCTCCCGTTGGTTCAAATTTAATAATAAAATAAACAAATTTAAATACGCAGCGAAAAAATAAAAATTTCTCTAATTTTCAGAAGTAATTATTGGACTTTTCTATTCTGTCAAAATATTGCTAATTTTCCTTAATTGTTTCTGTTAAAATTGCAAAATAATCAATTTAATTACTTCTAAAAAAGAAAAAACAAAAAACAAAAAATCTATCAAAATCGGGCCGAAATTCGCGCACGGCCCACAGTGAACAGTAGCGTGCGTGGCCCAAAGTGAGTTTCGGCCCGGCCTAGTGGTCTTCTTTTCGCGCGAGACAAGCTGGGCCTAGGCCGTGATTTCTCAATCTCGTCTGGGCCGTATTCGGCCGGCTCCGGCGCTGTTCAGTGCTGATCGTTGGATCAAGATCCGACGGTGCCGCGTGTAATTCGGCGTTATAAAAACCCGCTCGCGTCGTCGCCCGAAACCCTAGCCCTCATTTCATTCTCTCGCCCTCTCTCTCTCTCTCGCGTTGCGCTCTCTGTGGCCAGAGCTCGCGCGGCGCCTCTGTGGGTTAGGGTTAGGGTTTCTGAATCTGTTTTCTTTTTGGTGTTCTTTTCGTTTTCGATCTGCTCGAGAACTTGGCTCCGATGCCATCGTTGATACTACTTTTTTAGTCGGTTCAGTGAGCAGATCGAGTAGCGGGGTTTGTCTTTACCTTGGGTTACCGGTTCGGCCGGCACTGAGGAAGAAGACCCCACCATCTCTCTCCTTTATCGGTGAAGTTCGCGCTCGGGCGGCGATGGTGGGAGAAAAGGAGAGGGTCTTCAGTCGAGGTCGAAGTCGAGAGTGTGGCGGCGGTGATGGGGAATCCTGTCGCTGGCAGTGCACCTCAAAGATTGGAGTTAGAGTTTGGATATAAGGTGGAGTTCGGGCGACGGCAAACTTCGTGTGTCGTGCCTCGGCTCCTCCACTCTTCCTTTTATATTGCGCTGTGCGACAGAGACCCACCAGCTATGGATTGGCTGGGCGTCCCCGATAAAAGCGCGAGGTCAAGGCCAGCAGGAGATCAATCTTCTAATACAACACGCCTGGAAAACTATATTTGAGTTTTATGTTTTGTCTCGGAAAGTGATTATAGGTTTTTAGAAACATGGGTTGTGTTCCTGTAAGGCAATAACAGCGTATGAATACTAGTCCAGTCTTTACTTAGTACTGCTATACAAGCTGATATGTCACGGAATCACCAAATCCTAATCCGTTGTTGAGGTAAAAATTGAGGAACTACAAATGAAAAGTGAATATACATAATGAAAAAGCGACGACGCCTGCCAAAGGAATCGTTTTCACGAAATCTGATTGAACAGCAGTATCCTTCCAGCTTTGCTTTCCGGCCTATACGATTGCTAGCTTCAGCGGCTAACCTGAAACAAACAGAAGCATGCAGTCACCAACAGGGAGGTACAACAGCATTCAGATTTTTCGGCAGAAAGGCGAGAAACAGAATCCATCAGGCCATCCTAAGAAAAGCGCAAACGCGTGTCACCTTTCGCAGCGCCTTGTGCCGCATGCATGCAAAGATTCGCGGAGGCGACCCGCAAATTTGTCACCACCGTCACCGGCCGCGTGGACGCCGCAGCTGCCCGACAGCGCAGCGCGGCCGGAGCGCGCGGCAATCATGAAAGAACAGGACCCGGTGGCCATTTCGTCATACGTGGGACGGTGACATCCCCTCAGTCGAGGGGAAAAGCCTGGAGAAAGGCACCGTGAGTTACCTCAGTGGCTCATCGCACGAATTCGTTTTCAAAAAGTTACTTGAGGGCATATTTTACTCGGATGTCCGAGTTGACAACCGAATAATGCAGTGGCTGGAGTATGGATCGTTGCCTAGTTTGTCAGGAGTTCAGCTTGCATCAGTAGGAAGAACGAGATGTTTGTTTGAGCTTCAGGGGTTATACGAGGTGAAGAACATGCATCCAACTTTCTGCAAGCAATTTGCACGATTGGCTTTCAAATACACAGGTAGTGTGACATTGCTCGTTAATTACTCTTGATTTCAGAAAGGTACTAAAACTCTCAGAATGAGATGCAGGTCTACTAGGTGCTGGAACGGAACGTTGTTGGAACAAAATCCCAAGTCCCATGTGCATCAGATTTCAGATCATATCCGGTCAATTTCCCTGTGGGTCAATCCATGGATACGGCGAGATATGAGAGGGTTCAGCCAGACAAAAAAAGAGCAAAAGACAGATTCGTCACTTTGGTGATGCTCCTAAAAGAAACAGCAGAAAGAGAGAAATAGAAAGTGCAATACAAAAGCGTCCTGCATGGCCAAAAAATAAATATCAACAGGTTAGTGACTGAGGTTATGCTTTGATGAGCATATCGTCATTCAAAATAATTCTGGTTTACGTACCCATGAGCAGGAGTAGTTCTTTTGGTGAAATCATACCTCTCAACTTTGCTATCAACAAATCCTGCAGCCCTCACGAATAATTCCACATGTCGCATCAGGGTCCCTTCAAACAAAAGGAACCGTTCACTATCTGATCATGTGGTTTTATCCCCCGATATCACGTGGTGTGGCGCCAGTACTCGTTGCACGAGACGAGAGAGAGCCTTGGATCCGCCGTCGCACTGAAACGCAGTTCGGTGAGTGACTGGCACGCATCGCGCCTGCCGTGCCGACAAGCAATCGGCGTTGTCGTAGCAGTCGCAGGACTTGATATGACGCTGACACGACGCCCGATTAGAGTAGGCGACGGCACAAGTTAGCGCTAGTTGATTAGTACAACACTTGGGTTTAACGCGTGCAAGTTGAAACAAACAACGCCGTTTTTGTGCGTATCAATCGAGCTACAGTTTGGCAAGGTCGAACTAACGGGTATTTCTGAATTACGTAGCACGACTCTGGGTCATGGACTAAACTTTAGATTGACACGATCTTATCCGAGCCAATGAATCTTCGATTCCTTCCTTGGCTTCAAAGATCGCACTGCATTGGTTGCTTCGCGTGCTTATCTCAGTTTGCAGCGAAGAGCATTTGTTAATGGCGTCACCGTGTGATAGACAGGGTTAGCTTACCCAAAATCCAACACGAAAATGCACTGAGCGCCATTACAAATTTCGGCCAAACCAGGCATTTCTCAAGCTTTACTCGAACGGATCAGCATCAGGTAAAGAACGCATCAGCTCTATCAGAACGCCTGCATTGGAGAGGGCGAGGGCTAACCTGCAGCAAGAGGAGAGAATCGCACGCCAAGACAGCCGCTCCCCGGAATTCGACCGGCATGCCACCCAAACCAAACAGCACGATCAGTCGGCGGGCACGGCGAAGCTGGGCAGACTCTAGCAGAGCAGCCAATCACCCGGGGACACCGCGCCATACGAGGAGCGCATGGAAAGCGCCGAGACAAAGTTAGAGATGACCGGAATATTTCAGAGCTGCGGCTGACGGGAACCAAGGCGTGCGACAAGGAGTCAGTGTCACAATTGAATCCGACTGCTTGTACAAAAAAAAAATGATAAAGATAAAAGCAACGAATTTCGGAGGAGGAGCGGGATCAAACCCTGCCGCTAGAATCCAAGAGGAAGAATAAACCACGAGCGAAAGGTACAGCCGGATGAGGCGTGCAGTGAGGCAGGATGAGGTTGGGACAGGAACAGGGCTAGAGGAATACGAACTTGATCGGCCTCTGCTTCCGAGGTTGAAGTGTAACGCAAGAGCCAATCAGCGATCTCGGCACGAGTTGTTCCTGTCCGCTAATTAGATTCTCCACGGCGCGTTCTGTTCTCGCTAAGACCTCTCGCTGTCTGGATGATAAGATTTCCGAACGGCCTCGCGTGTCCTGAGCCACATCGCTCGGTGCTCATACTGGAAAATTGCACGGGCGGGAGAGAGCGGTACACGTCGAGGCACCAACAGCAGCAGGTTGGTGTGGCGTCGCCGGCCGCGAAATAGAAAGGGGCGCGGGCACGTCGCCGTACACCGACGACGCAAATGGCAACGGCAGCCGCAGCTTCCTTGGACGGACAGCTAGCCGTCGGATCGGGGAGAACAGCGCTTGAGATTCGGTCCTGGCAAAAGCTCCCTCTCTCACGGTCTCTCCCTATATATTTCGGTTTACCTCTCCTCACCCACACCTCGCTTCTTCTTGTGCTGGCTTCCGTCTCCCTCCCTACAAACTAGAGGGTACAAGGTTCTGCCTCAACTACCCGCTCATGAAAATTTCGCAAGCTCTCTCTCTCTCTCTCTCATGCTGGATGTTTTGTCTTCCTGTTCCTCGTTTGCTCTCAGCCGATCAGGCGCTGAAACTTGCTGTCCGGCCGGTTCCTGCAGAGACGGGAGGGTAGGAAGTGGGGACGAGGAGGAGCAGGGAAGATGTCAGGCACCAGGGAAGCTAACTCATCAGCTGAAGAGGTAATTTCACATGTCTTCAGTGAATTTACTACTGTTAGAAAAAGGATTATAAATAGAGATTACGGCTCAGATGTTCTCCTGTACTGTCTCCTATCGGTTTAAGAGAAACACATTGCAATGGTTACTACAGTACTTGCTACTCGTTAATTGTCCTTTGCCGTTTCCAATTTTGGGCTAAGTTCATTCCTTTTCTAGGCCGAGATAAATACTTTCTTGCTTGGACCTTTTGAATTATTGACATGGCCACCGGAGTGTTGGGATATCTTCGTATAGAACAGAGATGGGTAAGGGATTGCCCAAATTCACAATGCAGTGTTTGACTTACGAAAAGCGGACAATAAGCTTGAATTTTAACAGTCACGAAGGCAACTAATAACGTTACAGTGCTGTCTTTTTTATCATATTTTTTTAGGCGAGGGATGTGTTTGGCTGTATTTTGGCTGTAATATATTTTATCTAAAGCAAAAGCCTTTCCTTTTAGTGCTACAAAACTGCTATGCCTGGTCATCTGTCAGTGAAGAACGAAACCTTCAGATTTCTGAAACCACCATACTGTTTTTTTGATGCACCTTAAACCTGGTCTTAACTGCACTGTTACTGCAAACCTATTGGATTAACCATTGAAGAAAGTAACACACAACATTACTACCTAACGTGTAGTACCAAGATTGCACTTATCCTCGGCGCCTACTTAGCAAACCTGCCATGTCCAATGCATTTAAAGATTCCGCACTATCCAGTACCAGCACCCCATAGGTTAAACTGCTTTTGTTGACCTCACACACCAAGGTTATTTAATACTATCCAGGATAAATGAGTGAATGACCTAAAAAGCAACTTAACTTTGACGCAACCTGTTCAACCCGGGAATCTGTTGACTGAAGCTTCGGAGGTTCTGAGCGAACCTGAGGTGTGGGAGTTTTGTACCGTCAGTGGTGGAACGGACCTGACCTGCTCTGCTCAGCCCTTCTCGCTCACCGCACTTTGCAAGTTGCAACTGCACCAGCATGGATTACGCATGAGCAGTGAACAACAACCCCCTGAATTCAGTTCAGAGCTTCTGGAACCCCGTCACTGTCGTGGCTTTGCTAAGGGATCGCCGTCAGCGGATCGCCCACACGCTTTCCGTGGATCACAGGCGACCACATCGATCGCGCCGGCGCGGCGGCATTTTGGCCGTGTGGCCCTGAAGCGGTCGAAACGGATGCTTGCGTTTCGTCGCCGCGGGTTGCGGCGCGATCCATCATCCATGAACGATTGTGGCTGCTTGTTCATCTTTTTGCCAGTCGTGAATCACGATTAAATGGGTGGCGGAAAAGGCAGCGGCGGATGCCCGAAACGTTGGCTTAGTGTTTGTGTGTATCACGCTGTCATGTCAGACCACTAAGAAGCGTTAACGTCCGTGTCTGTCACGGCGTGTTGCCCTGACCCCTGAACAAACGGATAAGCCTCTCCCCTTCCCGTTCCCTATGGAAGAAGTTGAGTGGTTAACCTGACAAATATTTGGTGCAGATTTGCTGAGAAATTTCTGATGTTCTGAATAATGTTGTAGGCATGCGCTGAGAAGAAGTACGGAGGAATGGCACCGAAGAAGCCATTGATATCCAAGGCAGGCGCAAATGAATTTCAGATTATATATAACTTTCAGAGATACTAACGACACAAACAAAAATAATGAAAAAGTATTGCTACTCTCAGTGGAAATTAGCTGAACAACGAACTTTTATCATCGTGCTAATTAATGCAGGACCACGAGCGCGCCTACTTCGACTCCGCGGACTGGGTGCTTGGCAAGGTAGGGAACCAAATCCTAAGACCGATCGATATTCTTCAGGGACGCCACATCTCCAGACTGTATCTAACCTCGCAGCTGTTTTCCTTGGCGTCCCTTTTGCAGCAAGCAGCAAACAGCGGAACAAGGGCTGCTGTTGAGTCTCTGAAGCCGAAGCTAAAGGTCAGTAGGACGACCACAACGCTCTTTTTTTCCCCCAACACGATGAAGTCTCTTGAAAACAAAGTTCAGTTAAGTTAATTATTCGGCTTCCTCGGTTTAAGAAAAATCTGACAGTTGTTTGTGTCTCCCACTTTCAGAGAACGCCTCACCCTCAGCTTCCCCCGCGCAGGCCGACCTGCGCCTCTAGCTGAGGTCCATGGTGAGCTCAATCCTGCGCCTCACGCTCAGCTATGAACAAAACCGGAAGACAAACAAACGGTTAATTTGACCGTTCCTGCTTGTTCTTGCAGAATCTCACATCTGCACGGCTGCGGCAGGCGCGCTGGAGGAAGAAGCACAGAAGTCGGGTTCCGGACTAGGGTTTAGCTGATCCTACGAGTCCGTGGGGATGGATTAATTATGGATACCATGTTCGCTTAAGTTAGATGGCACTAGCCACTTGATGCTCCAAGTTCATTGAATTTGGCAGTATAAATGGACAAATATCACGAAGCCCAGTAGTTAACATGGGCTGTACATTACTCACTGGGCCTTGATCTAACTGAGCTATTTTCATGGGTGTTGTTACTGACGCTACGCCGGCTCATATAAACCCCAATTAGCCCACCTATAAATATCCCGTAGATTGGTGGTCGCATTTCGTGCGGTTGCAGCTCGCATACGGCATCCGACACAACTAGCCGGTTAGGCCTGGCCCCATTCAGCTGTCTACCTGACCAGTGACCACCGGTATGCCTACTACGTACAATACATGACATGTATAATTCCTTTCCCTTTTTTTCACTCCTTTTTCCTCTGTCCTGCCAAGCTGGAAGTGGAATCTATCTTTCGATGGTTCTGTGATCGAGCACCTTTTAGCTTCGCCATGCCATTGGATCAATCCAGATCTGGACACAGGCACACATAGCTCCATAAGAGTCCTAGGAGTACTAGTTTGCAGGACCAGTACCATGCTTTGCCACACACTCTCATTTTCATCTTTTGATCTTTGTAGCTTTGATCTTCCCTTCTCTAAAAAAGATGTTGTTTTTTAATTGATCTGTAAGCCTCTTTTAACCTGCCGTTACCTGCCCCGAGACATATTAAAACCAGCCCGTTTTCAACATGAGTCGTTTCAAGTTTGAGCTCGATTCTCTTTTTATTTTCCAAAGCGAGGAAAAGCTAAGGGGCTGATGCGACCAACTGCTTTCTGTAATTCACAAGGCACTGCTGATTGGAGCCTTTGAGTCCGCGCGAACAAAACAGGTCATACTCATGATGTCCGTCTCATGTCCTGCCTAATCGGCATCGATCTCACCAGCCTCATCGTTAAATGATTGACCTGGTTGATCAGGACCGGCGATCAGATTCGTCCTCCTTTAACAGATTAGGTTAGTGCGTACTCCAGATCGCACGATCTCTCTTTATAAAGCAGCAACGATGCATAGGATAAGATCTTTCACCGTTGACAGGATTGGCTGGAAATGATGGCATCATGCCTGCTGCGTTTTCGCCTTGGTGGACGGATCCAGATGCAGGTGATGCTGCGTCGATCGATCGATCGGTGCAAAGCTGCGCTGATGTATGGCCGCGGGGAAAGGTTGGCCGGAATCGGACCTTGTGCTAAAGCAGTGAGACCCAGCATTATGGAAGCAGCAGCTTTACAGTTGAAAGTAGTGGGGGCAGTAGTTAAGGTGTTGAGGATCAAGCAAGGACCTGGCGCTGGCAACCAAAAAGGAAGGGAGCACGATCATGATCATCAGCCTCGTGTTTAGCTTATCAAGATCGGTATGTGTGGTCTGGTCTGGTCTACGTGTTGCAAGCTGATTGATGCCGCCGCCACTATAGAGAGGTCACTGAAGCAGGGTGCAGTACAAAAATTATTAAATCAACTAAGTTTCACCAGAGACGAAACGAAGAGACATCAAAAACAATGAATCGATCGAACACCCCTTTCGCATCTGTGCCTCTGCGGCCTTGTGCAGCTGTGCTTGCTGGTAGTCGTAACTCGTACTAAGTTCCAAGCACGCAGATTGAAGATGCAGAGAAAGCCCCTGCAGAAATAGTCCGACGAGACTACAGTGTGAAGGCGTGGACCAGAAACAATGAAGGCTTTCTTTTGATTGAAGGAATTTTTTTTTATTTCAACGTTTTTTCTGTAAAATTAGACTAATTTCTGTAAAATTTTTATATAATTTGTGTGAAAATTCTGCACTTTAAAGAGCCTTAACATGCCCCACATCATTTCCATCCATGGCGGCCGATAGAAAATTCTCGCCGGCTCCGCGAGCATTGCCAAAATTTCAAACTATTGGCGACCACCCACGCGTAGTCCCGCGCGCGTACATGAACAACGCGCGGTCAGATGACTCATGAGAATACGAGAGATCGGTCCATGCTGCTGCTGTTGCTTGGGTGCCACTGTGCCAACGACAGTTTGGCAGTCGATCTTGACGGGGAGTACGTAGGAACGTGCGCCCCAGATCGATGGACGTCCAGCGCTGCGACTGCGATCTGCGGCTGAATTGGCCCCGCGGCGCCGAAGGGCGAAAAAAATCAAACGCTCCGGGACCATGTGGATCCAGACTCCAGCGTCCCAGGATGGACTCGTCCACCATGAGTCATATGATTGCATGCAGTCATGCAGATAGGACCAACGACGGCGAGGGGGGCCAGCCCGGTGACCAATGGTTTGCTAGATCTGTATCCCAAGTTGGACCTGCTCCGGTTGCAGTTTGCGCGCAGGATACAGCGGCAGAAGAAAACTGAAAACAAACCCCGTGGCGCTCGTGCCCTCGGCCAGGGGTACAGGCCGGCCGGCGGTCAGACTCAGATCGGTACGCTTCCTAATGCGTCCATGCTTAGCGACAGCCGCAGCGAGATGAGGATTATTTGCGCGTAAGCTCTTAGCGTGAAAGAAAACCATGCACACCGTGGACGACGGGATATTATGGAGAGAAGCCTCGCTCGGCTACGTGTGGTGTGGCCGTGCGATCACAGCGGCGAGAGTGGATCGAAGACAACGGCAAGAAGGTCCGCAAGGACATTGGCGAAATATCTCAGCTCACCTCACCATGGTGGCATGGCGTGGTCATGATGCAACCGCCAGTGCTACATCTGGATCGGATCGACGTCCGCCGCAAGGACAATACTCCTTCTGCGTACTGTACCCGGCTGTCTGCTACCCTAGGACCCTCCTACGACCTTCGTACGCCATGTCCCTCTAGCTTACTGTGCTCTGTTGAAGTAGTACTAGTAACTTCACATTGGTGGTTCGGCTGCTCTTGGCTTGGCATGACGTGGGCATGGCCCTAGCTAGACGAGATCACGGGCGGCACGGAGGACATGGTCGTCGCGAACGAACGACGGGCCCCAGCCGAGTCGACCGTGACCGATCAGGAGGTCCAACAAATAGCACCAGCAACAGGCGTTTCCCACTGACATCAACGGCCCGCTGTAGCTGGCCCCGCATGTCATACCGAGAGAGTCCGCCGCAGACGGGGCCCGACGACGAGCCACATCACTGTGCGGGGTTCGCCTTTTGGGCTTTTGGATGGCCCGCCGTGGGTGGGACACCTGCTGCGCGTTGCCGTTAGTAGGCTGGGCCCCTCGTCAACCGAGACAGGCCATGTCACACGGCGCGCGGGGCCGGCCCGGGGACAGGGATTTGGGCTTCGATTGTACGCTTGCTTGCCTGATGACGATGATGGGACATGGGTGCGCTGCGCTGCTAGCTGCTGCCCTGTCACTCACGACGCCGGTTCGTATGCCGAGTTACGCGAGGACACTAGCGCGAACCATGCACATGACATCGTGCACTGCCGGATCATCGACGATGATGCTTTGGCGTTTGAATCAGATTATGAGAATCCAGATTAAAAAAAATCTCAGTAGTATCAAAACAACGGAGTTTTTGTATGATTATAAAATCGAATCTCATGGATCTAAATATTATTCAAAATTTTATACACAATACACATTAATATAACTAAAATGATAAAATTTTGTAATTTAAATGGTTGAGATTTTAAATTTTTAAAATTTGAATTCAAAAATTCAAAAATTTACATAAAATCTTTTAATTCAAACAGTTGAGATTTAAAAATCTTAAAATCCGAATTCTAAAATTCTAGAATCCATAATTTTAAAATCCCAATTCAAACGGAGCCTTTTGGAGAGAACGGCGGCGAGCGAGGAGTGATCCGAGACGAGGGGCCCGTTCGGCTGCCATTCTTGCGGCGGGCTGCGGCTGCGCGCTTTCAATGATAAAACTATTTTTTACTGTAGCTCCAGTTATAAACAGTATTCTGCGCAGCGCAGCGCAGCGGGAAAAAATCATCCGAACAAGCCCGAGGACCAGACGCGCACCACGCAGGCACGGTGAACTGAAGCTGCGTCGTGCCACCATCCTATTGCTTGCTTGACTCGTTCTGTTCCTCCTCTCCGTGGGTTGGGTTGTTTTTTTTTCTTCTTTTTTTTAAAACCGGTTGGGTTTGGTTATTGATCCCGACTATCCCGTTGCAAACCATTTTTCGCTCTGGGTCACTGGCTGGGATGCTCACTGCGCTGGCCTGGCGGGGGGAGAGAGAGAGAGAGAGAGAGAGAGAGAGAGAGAGAGAGAGAGAGACCTGCCAATACTGTGACATGCTTGAACTGAAGGCTTCCTTTATTAAGTGCGCAGCTGACACGGATGATAACGCTGGGAATCCTATGCAAACAGTGACTGCTTGCTGACCAGTGGGACCGTTCCGGGGGGTGTTTGGCGCTGCCACTTCGCTATCGCGTTCGCGAGCAAAGGGACGAGCGGATGAAACAAACAAAACGACCTCAAGCATCGACAAATCACTAAGGACAAGGCCTCCCAGAATTTCACCGAAAATGCATAGAAATTTAGGAGTATAAATTAGCTTAGTTTCATAGAAAAATACATGGTAGTAATTGAGATTTTTTCCCGTAGTCTAAAGTGGCATGTTTTTCTTCTTCCACGGTAATGGATCCAAAGATAACGCCATCGGAGCCAATGAGGTCCGCGGAATATGGCTTCACGTCGCCAGTGCCTGAGCCATGAGCTACTGTAATTAGGTGGCAGCGTACGTACATGCATGCGACGGACGTGTCCCGATCGATCTCGCTGGGTCTTTGCTTTTCTCGTGGCTTCAGGAAACGAAAGAGAACGTGATTGGGGTCACAAGGGAGTGCCGTGACCTTCACTGCACAGTGGAATAACACCGAGACGGCGTACGAACTTGATCCCTGTGACCAAATGAAGGGCTCGCATTCACGCATCCATGCACATCGACGAATCCTTATCTGGGTTCACACAGGAAAGAACGGAGCGCGTCGATCGATCCATCATTGGCCGTGGCCATGCATGACAGCGTGACACGGAGGTGATAAGTCAGGACGACGCTGACGCTGTCTTAAATGGTGACCCTCACACGCATTATGGCCGCTGTTAAATGGACGGTACAGTACGAACGTTGCCCACAGGGCCTGGAGCAATCGCCGACTAGGCGAGGTTCGTGCACCATGACAGGAAGAAACGCCGAAAATCACTGACGTGCTGCACTGCGACTATCAACCGATCGAGCGCACCTCCTGCATTCTTACAAGTGCAGTGCGTTCCAAAATTGGGTTATCTGAAGTCGCACGGCAATATCGGTTTGTGAAAGCCGCCGACGACCATCCAACACCCCCCCCCCCCCCCCCCCCCCCCCCCCCCCCCCCCCCCCCCCCCCCCCCCCCCCCCCCCCCCCCCCCCCTTCCCTTCGTTCCGCACCCGACGATCAAAAGAGGCAGTTGGGTCGCGGCGCGCATGCACGCACCATGACCAAACATTTCATGTGGCAGACCACAAATTAGTTAGCGTCAGCTAATAATTGCCTCATCTACAACGGAAAACTTTGGGGGACTAACTGGCTCCATACTCCCATCCACCGTTCTCGGATTAACTACTTGTAGTTCTAGCTCGACCATGATGAGCTGGAAAGAGAGGATGTGCATTTGATACATGCTGGCGAGCGAGTGG
>BCLG01000644.1:91877-129714 GCA_001602295.1 Zoysia matrella | reverse complement strand
ACCAAACATTTCATGTGGCAGACCACAAATTAGTTAGCGTCAGCTAATAATTGCCTCATCTACAACGGAAAACTTTGGGGGACTAACTGGCTCCATACTCCCATCCACCGTTCTCGGATTAACTACTTGTAGTTCTAGCTCGACCATGATGAGCTGGAAAGAGAGGATGTGCATTTGATACATGCTGGCGAGCGAGTGGTGACAAGGAAAACGGACGCCCGCGCGCGAGGCCACGCAGTTCCCTCGATCTGCCGCCGCATTGGTTATTGCCCTGGTGATCATTGCTGCATCGCTTGCACCGGACCATCCATGCGCCAGGCACGCGCGTACGTACGCCCCTGCGTCCCCCATGCTCACGCTCCGATTCGCAGCAGGCAGGCGGAACAGGCGCGCGTTAATTGGGCGAGCCGTGCGACGTCCTCACTCCTGCTGGCGCCTGGCGAACAGCGAAGTGACAAGTTGGGGCCGCGCCGCTAGTTCTCCTGAGCAGTTGTGCTGATCCCCTGCGGCCGGTGCCACCTCGCCGGCGTTCCGCGCGCGTTCGCCGTGGCGCCGGCTCCTCGTTCTGTCCCAACTCCACACACGAATCGCGCGGGAGCGGGCCACCACGCATCAGCTGCATGGCTGCATGCACGCAGCCTGATGACCTGTCATGTACTCTTCTCTCTCACAAGCAACACAGGACGCGCGAGCAGGCGCACCCATGAGTCTCGATTTCCCTCTCGATCACGGCCACGGCGAAACGGGATTTCCTTCCGTCCGCGTCGCTGCGCGCAGCAGGAACGCGCCCCGTGCCGCGCTTTTGCTCTACCTGGGCCCAGTGCGTGCTTGTTCGATAGCGCTTGTTCCCGCGCGGCTGGTGTCCGAGCGCCTGGATTCTGTTCATTACTCGCGCGTCTTTTTTTCTCCGATCGCGCAGAGGAAAAGTGGGAGGAGCGTTTATTTTGCGAGAGAAAGTTGTTGCGCGAGGAAGATTTGGTTGAATACGCAACGTGCAGAGTGGACCAACATGAGTACGTAGATCGATTGGCGCTGCCTTTCTGTTGGCCCTCCTTAATTTCCCGTGTCGTAGGATTAGTAGTGGTAGTGGTAGTGCAACCGTACCTAGAAGTCGTAGCCGCATCATGTATACTGTACCTTCGGATAGAGGATATGGATATGGCAACTGCAGCCTGATGCAATCCGCGGTTGCAG
The DNA here is from genome assembly GCA_001602295.1 of Zoysia matrella. Classification (NCBI taxonomy): domain Eukaryota; kingdom Viridiplantae; phylum Streptophyta; class Magnoliopsida; order Poales; family Poaceae; genus Zoysia; species Zoysia matrella. The sequence continues at coordinate 128,520 of BCLG01000644.1, read as the reverse complement.
ATTTGACTTCAATTCGTGCGATTCACTCGGCGCGCACAAGAAACGTGCCGACTCCGGCCAGCGCCAGGCACCGCCCTCGTCGGATCCAAGCATGCTCGCTCCCTTGCTTCAGGCAGCAGAGGCGTGCACCTGTTGAATCCATTATAGAAAACCTAAAACCGCAACGTTTGTTGCACAGTGTATGCATATACCCTGACGGCAACTGTTGATGATCAGGGAGCCAGGAGTCCAGGACCAATCCAATCGATGTGATGCGATCGACGGAAAGGGCTGTCAACGAGAAGCGAGGAAAAGTCTAAGCGAGCGAGATCACGAGAAAGCGGCGTCGTCGCGTTCGTCGCTTCCCGTTGAAAGGGCCATGGGTGGGGGTGCCCGATTTCACGATCGAATCATACCGTGGCTACGAGGAGTAGCTGGGGTTAAACAAGTTGTCTAGCTGCGCTAGCAGGCAGAGAGGGTCCGGAAGGTGACGCAGATTGTTCTCGCGAAAGCTTGCCGCGTCCGTTTGACCCGGGGCCGGGGGTGCATGGTGGTCGCTACCGAGGTGCTGCCTATCCGGACAAGATTCCAACTAGTGTTGCGGTTATTCCATACAGCTCTTTGTTCTGTTGCCCTATTCTAGTTATCGCTAGCTAGGATAAAAAACAAAACATTGCTTGTTAAGGTCTGCCTGGTCCTTCGAACCTCTATTTTATGTTGTCAATCAAACACTACCAATCTACTCGTACTACTATGAACACCTTGTTTATCGAGTTTGGTACTGATTCTCTAAACTGCAATTTTATTTTTCGTCAACAATGTACTGCCTCTGTTCTCAAAGGTAGTTCTCTTTCATCACCCTAGTTGAGGAAAAAAAAATTAAATTAATCAATGAATGAACAAAAACACGCCGAAGGACTAGATTCCTCCAAGAAACACGAAAGATGAAAACAACAATATCTGCAATTAACACGGTCCTAATCTGCAACGCTGTCCGAGTCACTTGTACAGTTGTACGGTCCGCGAACTAAACAAAAATATTTCGTGTATTACCAAACCAAACCAAATCATTTTTTTCCCCCTTCTACCAGAGAAAGAACAGGCATATGCTAATGTCTCCCTTCTTTCCAGCAACTACAGCTATCAGCTCATCACACTGGATACGCAGGATCTCTCCAATACAGCTTTTCGCATTTTTTCCCCCCTCTAGCTGTCTAAACAGTGCCACTCCAATAGCTTTGGAACGCCTTGATCGATCACCACCTTCAGTCTGAGTGGTTAGACAGTACCGTGGTTATACATCTGGTACACCAATTATTTTAGACACTGGACTACTCATGCTGTCATGCATGATGTGTTTGGTACATCTGCTACATTTAGGGAGACTTTGGCCTAGCTAACTGGTCCTTCACCATGAATAATGCATCTGTAGTCAAAATCATTAGTCTAGTTTACAGAAAATTGGTACTTCTGAGATCTGCTAGTCACGGGAAATTCGGACGCGCAAAAGGACAATTAGTGGGATCATGCAGCCAGGACACGAGAATAATCATGGAATTAATGCGGTACGTGAGAAGTCATTTCAGATAATCAGGGTGTTAGCTAGAAGTGTGGGATGGATGTGTATACGGGCCTTGTTTATGGAAGCGGGTAATTAAACTGTGAGAGGGAGTACCAGTCCACATAGTACAATCATTTCTTCTGAATTCCTTCGAAAACATTTTATGGCCTGGTCACCGTGACTCTGTGTACCCAATATTGATTGGCATATACTGTGATCTACTCCTTCTGTTTTTAAATTATTGTCACTTTAAGACATCAATTTTAACTATTTGTGTTATTCAAAAAATTAATTTAAATATATAAATTTATAACTCATGATTCTAACTATTTTGGTAATAAAGCAAATTATAATAAAATATATAATATTCATTAATTTTTTTGAAAAAAACGAATAATCAAAATTTATATCTGAAGTTAACGGTGATAATAATTTAAAAACAGAGGGAGCAGCAGAAAATTTTGAATTAGGCGATGCAACCTACGTCTAGTAAATTGTGGGATAGTCCTAGCAACAGTGTGGTGCTAATTTAGAGTCTACAATTAGTCGTGATAATGACGGAGCACTAACATCTAATCTAACGGTTATCGACGCCAAGCCCGCTCTAAATTAAGGTTGATACCCTTCTTGCTACCTGTTGGGATAAATCGAACGGCGCTGAGAGAACGATAGCAAAGCAAATTGGTTGCTTGTGCCTCAAGCCTTGATGTCCTGATGCCTTCGTTTAAAGAAACAACGAGCGGTCCAAGCTGCCGACGTGATTAACCAATCAGATCCTTTGATTTAGTACCGACTGAGCATCCGTATGTGCCTAGCTAGCCAGGGAGACACTGATGATGACCGTACAGATGACTACTAATCAGCTCTTCGATCACTGGGAGCGCGACACATCAACTGTTTGCAATTATGCTTCGTAAAGATGCAACGATTAGCTGTCTATTTTCTGACAATCCTTTTATCTAAAGGCAGAACACATGCAAGGGATGCGTATAAAAGCTGTATAGTACTAGCACCTAGTACAGTGGAAGCATGATGGCCACAATTAGGCACCAACAAGGTACTGTAGTAATGCAAGTTTTTTTAGCCCGTAATGCAAGAGTTTTACTGTAATAGCTGGGGCACATATATGTCATATAAATGCCGACGACGATAGCGGTGGCACGACGTGCATCTCCGTATGCAAAAACATTCAAGCTAAATCTTTGAATCATTTCACTCACGCGGCTATGGAACAACTAAGAAGCTGTTTGGTTGGAATGTTTTGCAGCACGAATAGTTCACGGTGGTATCTAATGACATTGTTTTATGTTTGTTTAGATTTTTTTAATCTATTTATCGGGATTATGTAACTTGGGTATTTGATGGGCCGTACTTGTACACGTGAGCTAAGACTTCGAGGGGTTTAAAGGTCGGATAGGGGCGCATGAGCGCGCGGTCCGACCTCCGAGACGACGATCTACGAAAGCTAAGGCTTAGCCACGCTCAGGCACACGGTGACGCCGACCTCCAAAGGCCAACATTGGGAGACCCTCAAAGGTGGGTATGGCTTTATGTCATATTTACTTCGGTGGTCAATCGTCAACCGTCCTAACAGGACGGAACGGGATTCACCACGACGACACTCCAGCTGAAGCTGCAGAGCCACACGGGCCGTGAGAGTCAACGGATAAGATCCGTTGACACTGTGACGGACGCTACAGTACCGGACTAACGATACAGTGCCGGACTAGCGCGACGTGACGGGCCATGTCCTCGCGTGAGCGTAACGAATGATGACAACGCCAGCGAAGGATCCACCTGTCAGCGAGACAGAAAAACCGCGTAGGGCCTACCATTCTGTAACCCTAAACCGCCCTATATAAAGAGGTCCGGGGAGCGAGAGAACGACATCATCGAACAGAGATCGAACATCCATCCAACAATAAAGCTTAGGGCTTAGAACAGAACGAACACAGAGAGCTCGTGTGTAGCCGTTCACACGTGAACAACCCCACGACCTAAACTCTGGATCCTCTCCGAAAAGAGAATTTGACCCCTTGTACTCTTCCACTGATATTAGTCACCCTCTGGAGGTAAAGTATTACACCGTTTATGGTGATCCGAACGAGGTAAAAAATTCCTCTGAGTCTTCCGTAGACTAAGCTTCATCGAATATGAAGTCACACCACCCCTTCGATCGTATTTTGTACTGTGTCGGTGGTCAGAACGTCGACACCATTCATGCTGTTAATGGATACCGCCGATCCAGCACTGTGAAACGATTACGTTCGCTCCATCTCTACTGCCTCCTGGGTCTGAGCTGGTGCAAGAAAAAAAAAAGATCGAGCAAAGACCTGACTGCCCTTCCAGCGACCTCATCTCGACGGCGCCCGTGCAGCCACGCAGGAAGGATTGCAGCGTGACTGCCCCTCTGGATGTATGCCTCATTCAAGCGGCGCCCGCACAGCCGCATGCGGAGGTCGATCGGCAGCTGCGCTGGCCTTCTGGCTGCCTCGTCCCCATGTCGCCGCGTGCGGTAATGGCTGATGGAGCTCCGAGGCTGGCAGCGCATGTGACGGGAAGTGAATGGCGGTCGTCGCGTCTGCGAAGGACTGGAGTCGATGTGGAAGAATGACAGCGGTGGCGGAGTGCACGGCGGAGGTCGGCGAGGTGGCCGTGGATGCAGGACGACGGTGCGGAGAGTCGGGTGTGGATGCACTGTGAAACCGGGAGAGAGGGAGATGAGGATGAGGGCGCGGAGGCGACGAGACTGACCAGTCGATTGCAGGTTCGACGCAAGGAGGAAGACAGGGACAGAGGGACGCGGAGGCGACGAGATGGATGCGAGCTGCGGAATCTCATTGCCTTTGTCCAAAACAAACAAAGCCCGTAATCTTGAATCACACTGTTAATACCGTTGTATTTCATTACTGTTACTATTACCACTACCAAATCACGAACTAAACATCACCTAAACTGTGTTTGGGTACTTTAATTTAGCCCTTTTTGTCACAGTTTTATGTGAAATTGAATTTATTTTTATAAAAATTTTAAGTTTCAAAGGATACCGTACTGTGCTGACATCTTTATTTGCACAGTTTATGGCTCCTTTGGAACGCATAATTTTCATAAAAATTGTGAGGAATTTCACAGAAATGAGTTTAATTTTATAGAAAAAATACAGAAATAAATTTTTTTTTCCTTCAATCAAAGAGGCCTTAGTTGGAGTATTTTGGGACGAGGGATTTATCCGATGAAACGGCACCTTGGAGCCAACCGAGACAACGGTGAAAGTGTACTGTTTATCCTAGTACCAGGGACCCACGTATCAGGGAGGCAGAGTGATGGTGTGTTGTCGCGGGCTTGCGGTCGAGCTGGCAGCCTCTAGCCATGTACGCCTACTCGATCAAGCCCGAAGAGCCTAGGACCAGTTGTTAGCGTAGGCTTACCTGTTTGAAAGCACTGACCAACAGGGACACGGCCACTCCTTGGGGGACAGCTGGTGCCAACGTGCTCGGCCGTCATGGCAGGCGCACCTAGACATGCCAGCCACGGGTGGGCCCTACTGTCTGTCTAGTGCCTTTGTTTTCGAAATTTTGGAAGCACGACGTACTGGTAGACGGAGTACTACAGTAATACTAGGAGCAAGTTGCAATGTTAAATCGCAATCAGCTGTAATGTACTAAACGTAGACATTGTCGAAGTCAAGCGGATCACAGGTTGAACACCGAGGAAGTGGTGCACGACGACTACTATATCATGTCACCCTCACGCATTGACCTGCGGCCCAATCAGAGAGGATACGTATACCACTCAGATCAACATGGTATTATCGGGAGACACACACCAGGATTACGGGCGCAGAGCATCCGATGGTCAAGGCCATGCGTTCGGGCACGGCGACGCGCCCGGTGGCGGGTCCTGCGGCTACCCATACCATACGCGGCGGCAATCCCATTGTTCCCCACCCAACAGCAACCGAACCCAGCAGCACGATACTGCCTCGACGATGCAACGAATACGGTACTCCTATGCCGGCTGTGACACTCGATTCCTTCCTACAAGTAGCGGATAAAACTGATGTTTCTGTATGCTCACTCAACCGGCGGTCGTTGGTCGATCTGAACCCCTCCGCCGAGCTAGAGCACTGTGGAGTACGAGTATTTTAAAACACGCTGCAGAATAGACACACTTGGAGAAACGAATATATCCAAATTGATGCAAAGGAACAGTCCGAATCGGGCAGCGGGCATGCTTTACGAGCAAGTTACTCCACCGCGAGGCAGGGAATATTGCAGGGTCCTACATGCGCCCATGATCGCGGACGCGATGTGCTCGCCCCTATCTCCGCTCCAGTGATAGGGTTGCCAGCCACGCAAGAGGCACAAACCATTGCACGGATGGAGCTCGCCCCGCGCGCCCATGCAAACTTGCAAACGCATGTTCCATGGCGGGCAGGAGTCGCACTGACGCGACCCTCGCGTTTGTAGGCACGCTCGCGCCGTACGATGGTCCGACGGTTCGTTGGTGTACGTACTCGGTACTCCTACCTGCGGGCGCCAGGTAGCGCGCGCGGCCGGATCGAACGCGACGGCGGCGAGGAATGGAGGAACGGGTGACGGCGACGCGAACGTGGGCTCGGCCGGGGTAAAGCCCGGCGGGGCGCGGCTGTAAAGCGGCCGGGCGACGCTGACATTTCCTCCGGCCATGTGGCGACGCGTCCAGTGGTCGCGACGGATCGATGAGTGTATAAAGCCGGTAGGCGATACGTGGAAAAGGGAAAGGGCGAGCAGTATTCAAAGCCGTCGCGGAGAGCCAGGCTACCTGTAGACGCGCGCGTCAGGGGTCGCTACAGTACTCCAGTCGAAGCTGTGACAGCCGGTCGCTTCTGCGACGCTACTCTGCGTGCGCCCTCCGATCGGATCGGGCATAAATAGCCTTGCCGGCGCGGCGGACAGCGGTGCGTCCCGCTCGCCTTCACAGAACAACGGCGCTTATCTCGTTCCGGCTGGAATCGTGGCACCAAAATCCTTTGTTTGTTTCCTTTGCGTAGAGCTTAACATAAAATTTGAGTACTTAAATTCATTTTTAAGTAGTAGCTAAATTAATATAAATAGTTAAAAAGTTGTTAACTTCAATAAGTACTACTATTTACATATGCATAATATTAAATGTCTCACATCACTATATTCATATAAGTAAAAATTAATTATGTGTGATAAGTTTTTGAAAGATAGATAGATTTAAATCATTGCTAAATGTGGCTACAAAATTTGATGGAAATGTGAATAAATAAATTTAGATATATGGTATAGATACCTATTAGAGTGATGTTTTTTAATCTAATACTCAAATTAGTATTTAGATACTCAATTTATATCATTATTAGAGTTGCTCGGAGAAGACACTTATGCAGGATCGCACCAATAAAGCACGGTGCGCACTGTGTTGAGCTCTCGCTTACTCAGAGCTGATCGCGATCGCAGTCGCATGCTTTCTCTGTTTTTTAAATTTGTGTCGTCGTTTATTTTTACAATCAATTTTGATTATTTATTTTATTAAAAATTTGCTCAAATGTGTAAAATTTTAAGTTATGATTCAAATAATTTTAATAATAAATAAAATTATATCAAAATATATAAATTTTATCATTTTTGAATAAAATAAATAATTAAATTTAAATTTAAAAATCAACATCCACATAAATTAAAAAACGGAGATAGCGACCATTTTCCCCTGTGATTACAGTATCGAGGAGTAATAAAACCCCGGTAACTATCTCACGTGACGTCACGCTCCACATAGGAGGACCGGAGGCGACAACCATCCCACTGACGGCATTGGTCCACGCGCCAGTCGGCCCCGCGCAACATGGCGCGCACGTGAAATATTGGTCCAGTACGCGAGCGCCGCTCGTGCTGCCGTATAAATACGGAGGAGCTTTGTACAGAGAGGGCGGGGCTGGGCGTATTTAAGAACACCTAGGCCATCGGTAAGCATTTCACTTCACGGCTTCTCTTGTTCCAATCGCTATGGGGACTAGTATTACAAGTACTACTTCTATTTCCCTGTACGTAAGATTGTCCGCAGCGCAGTAGGGACAACGTATTTCGCAAGGGACAATATTTGATCTCTAGACTACGGTGCTGTGTCATCATATATCTCTGCTCCTTCCACTTCTATATTTTTTTATGTTTTAGATAATGATATAATCTTTAAAATGTGACTTTGATTTTTATTTTTCTTCTAAGTTTTAATTTAAAAGTGACAGAAATATACTTTTATGAATTTTTTTTAAAATAAATCTATTTGTATAGTTTTTATATTTTTAAACTTAATTACTTTAAAATTATTTGTAATTTATGTTTTTAATATTTAACTCAAGACATATTTAAAAGGTCATAAATAATGATTTTGGAAGGAGTACGTACTAAGTACTCCAGTGTGCTCCTACTCTACTATATTTGTGAAGATGAAGATATACACGATGAGCAGTACTCAGATCTCGCGCGATGACGAGGTATACATGCTCGCCTGTGGAGACATCCACGATGAAACCTGGCCAGCCTGGAGGAATCAGTTACGGCTACGGCGAATTCGGTAACCCCTCTTTCGGTAGATGAGGCGCGACTGATTTGATTTCTGCACTAACCGAAAACAGCAAGAAATTCGTGAGGAAATGTGGTGTGGCAGGCGACGCTGACAGTGTTCGGAATGAATACCTTGATCCGCTTTGAGAGAACTGCATTTTTTTTTCTGGTTCAATAAGGAAACTGCTAAACTGATGCTCCTTGCTTTGGAACTGATAACCTAAAATAACGAAGGGAATAATCGAATCAAGAAAGGAAAAGAATGAAAGGATCGCCAGAAGTAAAGAAAAGATCGAGAGAAAAATGGCTAGGTGGGCGTGGTAGGAAGAGTGGTGTGGAAGCCTTGCTGTTTTTTCCTCTCTTCCTCTCTCTTGTAGTATCTTTTTAAATCAACAATACACTTTTAATTTTTCTAAATTATTAATCGTTTTTTTTCAACACATTTCTATTTTTCATACTCATTTTTAGTATATCTTATCTATCCCACTTTCTTATTAAATTTTAAAAATAGATCCAAAACGTCTTATAAAAACAGGACGACTATTTTTTTTTCCTTCATTTGGTCTGTTGCGAAGGAGGTTATAGTCGAGTAAGAGGGGAGGAGATGTGTTGGCCGGACAGGCATCTTGGCCAGCTAGGATGGTGATGGATCAAAGCTTGCGCGGAAAGGCAAAGCGGGGCGACGAAGAGCAGAGAGGAGGAGAGCTGAAGAGGACAGAGAAGGTGGGGTCCGTTACAGTCCCGTCAGTCAAAGTTGGCATTTCTAGCTGTATTGCCCCGCTCCATTTTCTTTTCTTCCCCACTCTCAATTCAAACCGAGGAAAGAAAATACGCGAGGCGACGGATAGATTTGGACGCTAGAGCAGCTCTGGATCCGTATATATAACCTCCTTTCTTCACTTGCCTTGCTTCTCCTCCAGCCTTCTTCTCCTCTTCCCCAGCCCACCTCAGGCTGCGCCCCTTCCCCTTGTTCAGCTCTTCCCCTTTCTGGTTGCGCCGATTGATGCGAGGGGAGCAATGGCGTTGTCCTCGTCTTCTTCTGCTCCGGAGAAGAAGAGGAAGTGGCTGCGCGGCAACAGGAAGGTCAGTGTTGCTTCTCTTACCCCATCTGCGAGGTCCTGCTGCCTCCATTGTTGAGTTAGGTTGGGTTTCGCTCCCACCGAACGGTTATTCGTGCTCTGTTTCTTGCGTGCTGCACGAATGCCAGCCACGGTTGTGCCTTTGACTTGAGGAGAGTTGTCATGGTGTCCGAATGCCCGGATGTTCGAGAAGAACCATTTGGATCTTTGATACTTGCTTTGCGTGCGTTTTGTTTCTTTCGTTCAAGAACAGCTCGGTTCCAGTTCCACCCGCGTTCTGTCCACCTGTCTTGTTTTGGTCGCTTTTGTTTAGCCTCCCGAAAAAATCGACGGTTTCTCAGATTGGTCAATGGAAACCTCATTCGACCAGAAATCCAGCTTTTACTGCCGAAACTCTGATGTTCCCGTGTGTGGCTCAGGTGATCGACAAGTACCTTCGGGAGGCGCGGGCGATCCTCGCGGCGGCTCCGGAGAACGGCGGCGGGGACGCGGTGGCGGCGCTCGGCCTGGTGGACGCGGCGCTGGAGCTGTCTCCCCGGATGGAGGCCGCCCTAGAGCTCCGGGCGCGCGCTCTCCTCGCCCTGCGGCGGTACAAGGAGGTGGCCGAGATGCTCCGGGACTACATCCCCAGCTGCGGCAAGTCGTCATGCTTCGGCGACGACGCCTCCTCCTCGTCGTCGGCGTCGTTGCTGACCTCGGGGTCTGGTGACCTCGGCACGATCTCCCGTGCCAAGCTCCTCTCTCCGGAGCGCCACCGCTCCGACGATGCCGAACCTACCGCTGGGTCCGTCCGTTCCTTTCGCTGCTTCGATATCTTCGAGCTCAAGCGCCGCGTCCTTGCCAGCCTCACCAAGAATCCCAACACAGACATGCAGTGGAGGTATGAAGTTTTCAACATTTCCGATTTTGAGATCACAAATCGTACACATTTCTGACATAGCTAGCTCCACCTCAACAGGTACTTGGTCCTGGGCCAAGCATGCTTCCACCTCGGCCTCATAGAGGACGCCATGGTGCTGCTGCAGACCGGCCGTCGCCTGGCGTCGGCCGCATTCCGCCGCGAGAGTGTCTGCTGGTCCGACGACAGCTTCTCGTCTGCAGCCGCCGCAGCGGTTCCCTCCGTGCCGTCGGGGAAAACGTCCAAGTCTGGTTCGGCGTTCATCATACCGGCCATGGAATCCGAGGACGTGTCTCAGCTCCTGGCGCACGTCAAGCTCCTGCTCCGCCGCCGCACTGCTGCCATGGCCGCGCTCGAAGCGGGCCTACCGGCCGAGGCTGTTCGCCATTTCTCCAAGATTCTGGAAGCGCGCCGTGGCGTGCTGCCGCACTCCTTCGCCGCCGCGTGCCTCGTCGGCCGTGCGGCTGCGTTCCAGGACGGTGGCCGCCCAGCTGACGCCATCGCGGACTGCAACCGTGCGCTCGCCCTTGATCCTGCCTACATCCCGGCGCTCCGTGCCCGTGCGGACCTCCTTCAATCGGTGGGTGCGCTCGCCGATTCCCTGCGTGACCTTGACCACCTGAAGCTTCTTTACGACGCCGCGCTCCGGGACGGCAAGCTTCCGGGGCCGCGCTGGCGGCCGCAGGGTGGTGTGCGCTACCACGAGATCGCCAGCGCGCACCGCAAACTAATCGCTCGCATCCAGGGACTCCGCAGCCGTGTCGCTTCCGGCGAGGCGTGCACCATCGACTACTACTTGCTGTTGGGCGTGCGGCGTGGATGCACGCGTTCTGAGCTTGAGCGCGCGCACTTGCTGCTCTCCCTTAAACTGAAGCCAGACCGTGCTGCGGTGTTCGGAGAACGTCTGGAGCTCGTGGACGAGCACCGCGACCTTGAGGCGGTGCGCGACCAGGCACGCATGTCCGCGCTGTTGCTTTACAGGATGCTGCAGAAGGGGTATTCGTTCATCATGTCAGCCGTGCTGGACGAGGAGGCTGCCGAGAGGCAAAGGGCGAAGGAGGCCGCAGCGGCTGCTGCTGCCGCCGCCGCTGCAGCGTTGGCGGCTAAACAAGAAGCCGCAAAGCAAGAGGCCGCAAAACAAGAGGCCGCGAAGCAAGAGGCCGCAAAGCAGGAACTGGCGGCTAAGCAAGAAGCTGCAAAGCAAGAACCGCCGCGGGCGTTGGCTGGCAAGAAGGAAGCGGCAAGGCAACAACCACCACTGGCGCCGGTGAAACCCAAGAAGACCACGCGAACCAGCACTCGTCAAAGGAGCCCACCGGGTCGCGTTCAGGCCCCGAAGAAACCAAAAGCGAAAGCCGCGACGGCGCCAGCGGTGTCAAAAGCTCCGGCCGCGGCGGCGTTGGCCACGAACTCGACGGCTCCGGTGTACCAGGGTGTTTTCTGCCGGGACATGGCGGTTGTGGGAACCCTGCTGTCCCGTGGCGGAGGGTTCGACCGTGCGCTCCCGGTGAAGTGCGAGGCGATGAGCTGCTGATCGACGACGGATGAGTTGTCCCACCGCGCAACCGAGCAGCTCAGACACAGGGCATGTGCGACGTGGCGTGCACCGAGACGGATGGAACGTGAGTTCCAGCGAGGTGGCGGGAAAAAGTAGACGGGTTTGAATGTTCGGTCCAAGTCGCTGTTGTACAGTTGGGGGAGGAGGGGAATGGATTGGTATCCAAGAACAATCTGAAAATGAAAAAAAATTGTCGGGATGCAGGATGGACTATTGTATGAGAAAATTTTGTTGCATCTTCTTGAATGGGAGTTGTCACAATTCAGTTATTATCTCTTTAACCTCCTGTTGTTGGGGTCTGCTAGGCTCATAGAGCGTTGCCATTGTTAGCACTTAGCACCTTGAGCCTAGTTTGCTCTGTGAAATCCGCTGTGCTCTGTACAGTCTTTCTCAGTTGAGTGGATTCGGCTTCACTCTTCCCTATGAACATGCTGCGCTCTCATCAGTCCTCAACAATAAACCGCTACCGCTACGTTACACCATTTTGGCTCCGTGCTTGCTTGCTTTGCTTCGACCCGTGCTCACCGCGTCCGGCCAGCGCGCGCTCAGACAGCGGGGACGCTCTAAAAGCGAGCTGTTGCCTGTAAATGGCGCACAGTGACCACTGACTGCTTGGGGTCTCGCGCGCTCTCAGATGCACTGGGGAAACGGTCCTCCCCACTTCCCCCATCCTGCCATTCCTGCCGATTTTTGTGCCCTTGCGTCGCCATTGTGGATAGGTCACGACGCATGCAGAGACGATGCGATCTAGCATGGTGGATTCGCGTAGATACTCGCTCTCTCGGTTCGGTTCTCGACGCCTGTGCCTGCCGCGCTCGCTGCCCTGCGCTGCGTCTGCCGGCGAGTGAAAAGCCGCTCCGTTTTTTCACTGCGCCCGCCGCCGTGGCCTGCCTCGCGCGGCGCACGTTACCATCGTGCAGCGGGTACGTAAGCTTTTCTTTCCCTCTGCCTCGTTGCTCCGTGTGGTCACTGAAAGCGAAGGATGATGCCCTGCTGGCCCCCCAGCAGACGCAGGAAAAGGTGGCGAGAATTCACTCACCGAGCAGGAAAGCATCTCTCGCGGCTCGTGATCTGATCTGGGCCGTCCGTGTCGACGGCCAATCCCCGGCCAGAACTCTCCAGACTGGAGTAAGACTAATCTAATCGCTGACACGATGCATGCACTGGAGCATGCAGTACCCTTTTACTAGAGGCCTGTGATTGCATCAGGATTACGCGAGCGCGCCGCGGGAGTTTACCGCCCCGTCGTATCAGCCAAGCCGATTCGTTGTCGCAGGTGGCCGTGAAGCGATACCGTCGCGGTGACGCTGACGCACGCAGGCACACACGGGGTTCGTGACCTCGCCATTGTTTAATGCCAAGCTGGGAGCACCAACAGGCGACGCGCTCCGAGCGCCCGATCGGAGGGAGGTGGATGACGGTTGCGAACGCACCCGTTGCACCCCGCAGCCATGTGCTGTCCACGTGACCCCTCATCGCTTCGTCGGGAGCCGCGTTTTGAATGATTAGGATGATGGGATGGACGGGGTGGCCTCTGCTTAACCTTTTCCTAATCCGTGTCGGTACAGAGTTAGTACTAGTAATACTGTACTAAGTAGTTTGGGCAATTGGCTGCTGTGCCTACACGTAACAACTTCCCTTTTTCTTTTTACAGCGCCCGCGGCCACAAGTGTCGCCACGGCGTTGGTGCGTCGGCGAGGTAACAACGTGATCTTGGGTGGATCCTGTTCCCGGCTCGATCCGGCGATGGTCTGTGCCGACCTGGCCTAAACAATAGCGCGTACCACGGTGGCGTACGTAGTAGTTTACTTTTAACCGCCGCCAGCCGGCGCTGTACATGCATGTGAGAATAAGATAACGAACCCGTTCTGGCGATGCAACGTGACGGCGGCATCGTGGAACGGATTTGGTCATGTGGTGTGTTTGTTTAAAGAACGGATCGTACCTTTGGGGGTTGTACTGGTCCGTCGTGTTTTGTTGGGTCCGTTTGTGTGGTTTCGCCGACGAACACGCAATGCTCGGACAAGCCGTCCACATTCGCGTTGTAAGGTGTTAATTAAGCGCCTGAAATCTGCGCAAATCTAGCTTTCGGCACGAGTATGCTTATTTGCGACGGATCGGATCGGGGGCAATATCACTGTCTAAGTCGTATACTGTAACTATATGTATTACTTCTTTCATCTTAAATTATAAGTCAGAACTTTTCAAAATTTTTTAAATTATAAATCATTCTCAAAATAATTTTTTCTGTTTTTAATACATCTTTATTTTATCTTTTTTCTATTTATTTTTAAAACTTTCTACCTTTTACATTTTTTTATTTTCGTGTTTAAACCCAAAATAATTATAAATAGAGACGGAGAGAGTATTCTTTGCTCGTTAGTTCTTGAACGAACGAGAACGATAAACAAATTGCACGTCGAGCGAGCATCACCGCACCACTACGTCACCGGCGACGCTTTTGTGCTGGTACGTCCGGGAACGTGTGTTCGTTCCGAAATTTTATACAGTTGCGCATCGTGCACTTGCAGGCTAGATCAGGATGTCGCAGCTGGCATGGCGGGCGTCTCAACGGCAACGGGCGTCGTCTGGCTCGGCGCTGCCGTGATGACCAGATCAGTAGATGGACTGGACGGACAGGCACGAAACGGCCGGTGATCGCGTGACAATGTGCATAAGAATCGGGGGATTAGCTGTCGGACTGATGCCGGGAAAATACTTGTTTGACCGATCACCGATGCCTGCAGCAGCAGCAGGCCAGCACAAGTTTGAAAACCAGCTTGAGTCAAAGAAAAGTCTGGCGAAGCGCGTTGGGGTGTTTTGTTCGGTTCGAAAAGTGCCGGGCGGAGCGCGCATACTCAAACCTCCCCGCCAGTTGGGCGCGCACATGGCATGCGAGGCCGGTGCGTCGTGTGAACGTGGCGCGGTGCCCGAGCGCAGCGCAGGGCCTTGGTTCCACGTCGTGCGCGCCCCCAACGGAACGGAATATGCTGCGACGGCACGACCGCGTGACGGGAGTAGGTTTGAGACACCGATCTAATTAAGGACCAGATCACGTCAAGTCCTCAGAACCGGAGCCACTAATGGTGACCAGTTATCTCTTGATTGACACTGGCATCGAGTTGTACTCCGTAGATCAAAATGCCAGTATGGTATGTTGGTATGTAGCCAACGACCTGGCCGTGACATGCAGATCGCGACCATGACACTACGCCGGGCGGCCTATCACTGCCGGTCTCGACGGACAGAGCGTTGTCCTGAAACCGGAGTTATATTTCAATCCAGTCGACTGCGGACGACGGAGTATTCCGCTGCGCCAGGGCCGTGTCCCCGTGGATCCGTGGCGGGCGAGCGGTTATTGCATGGAGGTTGCTTGCAGATCCATGCCGCGGCGTACATACGTACCACATACCGCCATACGCAGCATTAGATCCAATCTGCACCGCCCCACGGCGTGTCCCTGTGACATCCACCGTGCGTGTACCGGATCTCTAGAGATCTCCGTGCAGCGAGAGAACTGGAACGGGTAGCAGCTCGAGCCGCGTCGCGGGAAATCGACAACGATTCCGTTTTTTGAGAGGCAGGAGCGAGCGTCAGCGCGACCACCATTCCGTTGGAATAAAACCACCTGACGCGCTCGCAGATTCAGCACCGGCGGGGTGCTGGAATCCTCCGGCTCCTCGTCAACCTCGTTTTCTTTTTCTGATACTACAACGGCCACGACGCCGTACGCCCGGCGGTCCGGCAGCTTTCTCCGACGCGCGCGAGGTCTCCCACGTCGGAGTCGCAGCAAGCACCACGTGCCTGCCCGCGATTGGGCGAGCCGCATGCATTTTCACGCGTCGTCCAAAAGCTTTGTTTTGTTTAAACAAAAAGAAAAGGATGCTGACACCATGCACGGATTCATCTGCATGGTGTCGCAAAATTTTAAGCCGAGCGCCCCTTTTTTCCCTGCCCACTCGTTTCATCAGCAGGCCGGGCAAAGAACAAGCGCCTGGCGGGGCAGTACTTTACGACATGCGCACGCCGGGAAGAGGGCTCCTGCTCTCTCTCGTCCTCGATCGGCCTGCGCGTAGGCCCTTATTCCCTCTGTCTTCGAGGCACGCAGCCACGGCGCCGGCCGGGGCGACATGACTGCTACGGTTACGTACGTACCAATGGAACTCGACTACGACGCCATCGGTCACCTCGATCGCGTGCGCCTGGCCAGAGGAAAACGAGTGTGAAAAAATAGCTCATCATGGTAAGGCGCTCCGATTCTGATCCTAGAGTTCATATCCGTGGAAAGACACAGGAGTAGGAGTGAAATCAAAACTGTACAATTTGGCAAAATCATAGAAGAAAAACGAAAACGAAACGAGAATGCCGGCCGGGGCCCTGGATCACGTCTTTATATCACTCGCTCTTGGCACTGCATGCTCCTGAATTGGCCAATGGCCAATGCGTTAGCATATTAGCAGTAGCCTAGAGATACCCGCCGTTTTTATCTTCTTTACTGCCACGGCATGGAGCACAAGCGATGCAACTTGCGCTTTTTGTACCCTCTCTCCCACGACGATGTACATGATCCTGCTATCTGACTTGCTGAATAGAGTCTCGGTTCGTTCACAAAGTCGAAATGAGGAGTCTGGTGGGCCTGTACAGCAAGTAAAGGTCCATTGATGTTTTTACAGTAGTACGTGCACAGGATTAGTAGATAGAAGTACTACTCCAGTAGAGGAGTTAACACTTTGTTAGGACAATTGTTTACTGCTAACTGATATAGACTTTTGATGAACCGTCAGGGGCCCTAGGATACCGGTATCTGATGCAGCAGTATCTCCTTCAGAACCACTTTACGAGTCGTGAACAATATTAAAGCGGCGGTAGTGTGGTCACCGGTACTGCTGAACTGCATCGATCCGCTTATCTGCGAACCTCGATCGAAATATTGCACTGCTCCTAATCGATCACGGAGCTGCTGAAATATTTATGATCTAGGACATCACATGAGAAAACGGAACGGGTAGTACCAGTGCTGCTACTGCACAAGTGCTCATTTCGCGCGACGCAAATAAAGGCTGCAGCATGGACAACAACAGTAGTGACGGAACGGGATCCTCTCAATTGAGGGTCTAAATTCACCGAAGCTACAGTATGATGAATTTAGATCTTTTCTCAACTATTTGATCAAAATTTGATGTTGCAATGCTATAAACAGTACATGTTTTACAATATTTTTTGCTACTTTTCTATTTAATTTTTTTTTGCTACAATACTAATGCGTATGACTGTTTACCCTCTCACGTATTACTGTACGGTGAATTGAGTCCTCTGAATTCAGAGGACTCAGATCCGTGGTGACCCGGCCGTAACTGCACAAAGAATGCACATAAATCGCGCGGAGCAAGCAAGGACCACGCCGTCCGTTGGCTTGGAACGGAGGAAAAGAGGTGAACAGCGGCGTTAATTTTCAGATCCATACGTGTCCCCCGATGTAAAAGGATCAGAGACTCCGTGAGGCTTCACGTGTGACGGGAACAAAGGCGCCCTGAAATTGAACGCAAAGGTGCGAGGTTTTCAGAACCAATTTTGTGCATACTACTGCCCCCTCGATCTAATCTTTGCTTAGATTAAAGTGACCGATAGTGATCGTTGGACTGTTATCTGGATCATTACACAAGTTGTCACATTTGGGCAACAAAGTAAGGGTATCTGTGGATCGATGGAGCTACTACGACTATTACTAGCTCGCATTGATGCAAGCACGGACGCAACCGTGAGGTGTTTTCTTTCGATCCGGCAGTGTCATGTTATGGCAGTAGCGTTGGCTGCGGTGGTGGCCTTGATGGAACTCATGTGAGCAGCATCAGATCCGAACGATGGTGCCTTGGCTCCACCAGACGTCGCCTGATCATGCACGAAGAGCATATGACTCCGCCAACGCTTTGTTCCCCCTACGTTTGCCCTTCTTTTCTGCACGTCTGTCTTCGTCGCTCACGGATCCAATCCAGCGAGGAGTGGGGGGGGGTTTAGGAAAATGCTGGTCGTCGTGTTTCTTTTTTGGGTTCGAGGAGAACGCATGTTAGATCTGAGAGTTCAGCATGCTCTGATTAGCATCTCGTTGTAGGACAACCTTGTGCTGGACGCAATCTTGGACTCCAGTAATTAACATCACGAGTGTACGAACATGGAGGAGTAGATAAGGATGTTAAATAGAGATACTGACGCAAAACCAACGTTTGGTGACGAACGCTCACCGATCTCGCAGACTCGCACGCGAGAGAAAACAATGATCGCCGTACGCTGTCGCGTCAAATCTGGACATGCCAGTAATGATCCGCGCAGAATTGCGCGAGCATCTTCTCTGCTGGCGAAATTCTCTTCCAGGCACGCACGCACGCGCCCTTTGTTCCAAATTGAACCGGTTTTTCCAGCTAAGAAAGCGGTGGATTAGGGCAGGCTGAGCGGAGCGAGCGTCACGCGTGCTTGATCTGAAGTACGGCTTCATTTTCAAATTATTGGTATCAACTTTAACTATTTATTTTATTAAAAAAGTAATTCAAATATGTAAAATTATAATTTATAGTTTTAACTATTTTGATAATAAAATAAATTATAACAAAATATATAATATTTATCAAACTTTTTAAAATAAAGATAAATAGTTAAAATTAATGTTTAAAGTTAATGGTGGTCAATAATTTGAAGGAAGAGGGAGGAGCGGCGTTGGTCACTGTCACTGACCTGCGCCCGCCCGCATCGGATTCTGACGATCAGGGCGGTTTGGGTTTTGTAGAGGAGGATCGAGCTGGGCGGCACGTGCGGCGAGCACATGGCGACGGCCTTCGCCCAGGCCTGCGCCGCTCTTTTCCCACCAACGAAAGCAAGGGACTTGTTCTGCTCAGCCTGTACTTGCCGTGCTGATGGATGATGCTCCTTCTGTGGCGAGATGAGAGATGTTCTGTGTAATAATTTTCTTTGCAAGTGACAACAGTGCGATCGACACGGGTGAAGATGAGCGTTGTGCTTAGGCACACAACTTGTGCGGCAGAGAAACACCTGTACTAGCAGTTGCATCCGGGAGTAGGCAAACAGGAGTGAGTAATGGATAAGGAAGTTAGGAACGGGCCACCCGAGACGAATGAAAACGACGTCTCGGCGATGCGATCCCGTTCCAGACCCGGCCCTTCTCTGCAACGGCGGCGAGCGAAATCATGACATGCACTCATTTTGCAGCGCGAGATCGCCTGCCTGCCTGCCTACTTTCGTCGGGGCCAGAACAGTGCTGGACGAAATTGTCATCACTGCCTTCTTTCCTGCGCCTGTTTTAATACCGGGATCGCGAGGGGATACGAGACGCAGTGTGGAGTGGAAGTGGGAAGAAAGGATCGCGTTGCATCCAATGACGCCGCTCGGGTCACGTGGCTATAGAGACGGGGCGAGAGCCAGCGGCCCGGGAGAGAGTGATGGCTGCGCCGGCTTTGCCGGACACACGGCCTCCGAAAAGCAGAGCCCGACGTGGAGTGCGGCCGCGACGAAGGACCATGACGATCATCTCATATCCGATCGTAGACGAGATGGGCAGCTAGAGCTGGTCGCGGGGCTCGAAAGCTTCGTGCCGAAATGCCGCTTCGGGGCCAAACCAACAACCTGCCTGCTTTTGATTCATGGAGCATGGCGCGAACGTACTTTTGTTCCACTGCTAGTGCTAGACTGCTAGTACTCCATGCGCCGCGCTCTTTTACGATTGCTTCCAGGCCAAGCCGTTTTGCCGGGCTTGATCCGGGGAGGGGGTTTGGCTTGGATGGGGGAGGATGCTGAGGAGCATTGCCGGATCGGGAGAGCGGCGTGCGTCTGAGCTCGTGTGGTGTCATGATGGCATGGCCCCGGATGAGGATGGAAATGCGTTGAAAGCAAGGGGACATTGAGTGAATGAATGGTAATCATGAGATCGCATGACACACACCATCTCATGGCTCCGCGGACTGCAGGGCACGGACGTCTCGGTACCGTACTGCGGCATTTGCAGACCTTTTTTCCCCCTTTCTCTGAGTTCATGCTCCGTTGCTGACTGCTCCGGTATTATCGTCTCAATGTCAAAGGCCGTGGCCCAAGACCGGAAGTAACTTTTAGGCCAGCCCGGCATTTTATCTGGGCTGATTGGGCCTTTGGTTGCTCTCGGCCTTGGCTAGGAGTATTTCCGTGTATATTGTTGGTGTTTATTCTTCTAGTTTCTGGATGAAACTTATGCTACGTAGATTTTGCGTAGTTTGGTGTTAACTCATTTCCACGTGGTGCTGCACGAATAAAAAATATGATGAATAGACATGATAATGGTGTATTATGGATGTAAATGGGTAATCAATAGGTATTTGTGTGTCAAATTTCTAGTTCATTTTAGAATTAATTTTATTCTTCTAACAATACAAAGTGGAGAAGAGTTAGTCATTTTAAAAAGTTTTAGGTAATCGACTAAACCAGAAACCATAAAACTTGCATCCCTATGTGCATACGAACCATGATCACGTAATGTCCAACGACATCATATAACTCTCTCGGTGGGGTTATCTGGTGTGGTTAATATATGAGTGGGACGCGGGAGGATAAAAATGGATTGAATCCAATTTATGTTTCAGTCATATCTTGTGAATCCAATTTAGATTTCAGTCATATCTTGTGCGGTCATCTTCAAAGAAATCAAATATCTAACGGACATTCTTTTTCCTTGATGTTAAGATCATGTATGTCCCTCGGTGCTGTAATGTACGTCCGATCCTGTGAGGCTGTGAGCCAGTCTACAAAAATTACTAGCCAAAGCTATGCTGCCTCGCATTTCTTGTTTGCTCGCACAAGCAAAGCACATCCGGCAGGCAGACACGCCACGACCGAAGCGCACGCCCTCGAACAGGCAGACGTCCATCGTCGCTACCGCCGTTGGGCGAGCCCATCTGAGCGAGTGGGCTGTTGGATGACTCGGATCCGAACGAGCGGGCAGTAGCAGGAAAGCAACGGAAAAAAAAAAGTGCATTCCTTTTTCTTCCTATGGTGCTCTGGGCTTTCGGTTAGATATCTTTGAATAAATATGTTTAGATGTAGCTCAGATGGTAGAGCGCTCGCTTAGCATGCGAGAGGTACGGGGATCGATACCCCGCATCTCCAAACCTTCTTTTTTTTTTAGTCTCCTTCTCATCTTACTATTCTCATCGAGTTTTGGGCTTCGGGCACATGTTCGTAAATTGATCAACTCATTCTTTTTTCTTCATATTCGGCTAAGCTAGCGGCAATATATCCAATTCTATGCCTCGGCAGTGGGCACAACAAAGGTTAACGGGCTGGGCAATCATGCATGCCACACGCCGACTTGTGAACTTTGAGCTTTTCTTATTCACTGATAGTGCAATTTGTGACCAAAATGCCAATTGCCAAACGTTATGTTGCTGGAAACCATTTCGAAATTTAAGACGGCTCGAATCGTTGATCATCGCCATGTCGAGCGAGGATACAGAGGAGTACGTTGGCAACGTCACTTGCTTCAAATTGCAAAGCTAATGCTTCGAGTTTCCGATGATGATGCCAGACGACGTTGTCCCGTTGGATATAGTATTGCCCAACCAAACCAGCCCATGAGGTCCCTGGACATAAGCTCTTCTAGTAGCTAGTAGAACGCTACTAGAAAATCGTACTTCGCCGTGGAGGATCGTACCGGCCCATAAGCTCCTCTATCAACGGAAGTGCTCACCCCAGAAAAAACAGTGATTCGAACTTACAGAAGTTCAAACCAGAACTCCTTCGAAAACGAGATGATGGCCGGTCCAGGAATGATGATTCGACCTCGGCCTTACTAGCAGTCCTATAATAATCACACCACCATTACGTCACGGCTAGAAACAGCTGTCACAACACAAAACGAACGTGCAATTATATTACCTGGTACGCCGGACCGGGCCCGTCGCCACCGACCGATGAACGAGGATTTCGCGTCACGATCTGCATTGTTTGCCGGGCACGAATTCAATTGAGACGTGGAGAGATACCCGCTCCGGTGTACGGTGAAAGCTTGGCCGGCTCACGGTCAGGGTCTCGGAGAGAGCTCCGGGATCCAGGCAGGCAGCGCGCATTGGGGCAGCAGCAACGCATCACGCGACCGCGAGAGCAGTAGAATGAATACAAAAGGGCACTGGAGCTGGACCGGACGTGCGCACGAACGAACGAACGCCGTTTGCGCCGGCACGCAGAGCCGAAGAGCGAAGGGAACCCGTCCGCACCGTCGACGGCCCCCCTGCTTCGCCGGCACGCAGTTTCCCCGGCAGCGGCGTTTGCGCCGGACCGGACGTACGCATGCCGGGCCGAGGTGGCCGTCGGTGCGTGGCGGCTTTCGCCGCCCCTGCAACTGCAGTGCAATGCAACCGGGAGGTCCGGGACAGTGCTCGCCCCTGCGAGATCACAATCGGTCGCCCGGCTCCGTCCATGGCCTGCTGCGGGACCAGCGCGCGACGTGCGCCCAAACGTCCCCGTCCGTGCGCTGCAGCGTCGTTAATTGGTGCGTACGTCGTAAGCATGGGCGGCAGCGTGCCTCTATTAAGCGCTGAGGGAGGAGGTCCTCCCTCCATGGTCCCGTGTTACTATCCTGCTTGATTCGCCTCCATATATAATAACTCGCCGAAAACGGAACCTGAAAGGTAACAACTCGCCTAATCAGATAACCAATGATCCGCTGCATTTTAGCCAATGATCATTGGCTAAAATGCAGCGATCGGACTGTTACAGGTCCCGAGCACGCACTCACAGTCGGCACGGCAACGATCGCGCGGGGAGGTCGGAGCACAGAACAAAACGTCATTGCAGATGGAAGCAGGCAACGAACTTGGCCGCCGACGATTGAAAGTTGCAACACGGCCGTGCCGTCGTCGATCGACTGCTTTGGTCGACATACAACTTCGTCCTTCTTGGACGACAGGTTCCTGCCCGTCACGGCGTCAACACGACGCTGGGCGGCCGGGATCCGCGCGGGTGGGCGCACGTATCCATCGTTCTGCTGCACAGAGCGGGGCGCCGGGCGTAGCCCGCTGAGATCACCATCACCGCCGACCGTACCCACGTCGCTGTCCGTGCGCTATACCATGGCGCGCCCACCGTAGCGCGTGACCGCGACGGCGATTGCCATGTACAGCCAAATCGCGCGGCCTTGGCAGTTGGCACGGGCACCACCGCACCAGGCACCGAGCGAGCGGCTATCGATGGCGCCTTCCTTAATTTCCTGATGCATAGCCGCGCGCCGCCAAGGGGTCCCCGACGTGGATCGCGTTCCCCATCGCGGGCCTGCAAAGAAAAGGGAACGAAGAAAAGTGGGCGTGCGTCCGCGATCAAACGGATTGCGAGGGGTGAAGTCCGGTGCCGAAACGCGTGTGTTCTGCATGGCGAACAAAATCGGTTCGTTTCGGTCACTGTTCTGTGCGATTCACCGATCACGGCAACTAGAGTACAACGAACCCGAGGAGGGGCTTGCATTGCAGGAGCAGGCGATGATTCGTGGCCCAAAAGAGGCGGCAGGGGAGATGTCAGTGAGTTTTCCAGATAAGAGAGGCATTGTCTTACTATTCGCATTGACGGTGACAGGCAAACCACGAAGACGTGGACCGTCGTCAGCGGCGCATGAAGCCTGCAGCCTGCAGCCTGCAGAGGGCTTGACGGTGGCGCGGCACACTCAGAACTGTACGCAGAACGTGCGCGCGGCAGGAGTTGTAGCATCAAAAGCTTCTGATTTTGGGCCTGCGTTTCACCACCACTTGCGATCTTTTGCGTTCTCCACGCAAAGAAGTACGGGACTCACTGCCGTCTCAACAGTAAAACGTCGATGACACCCTCCATCAGTTACGGAGTACTAATCTAGAGCCGAGAATTGTGTTCTTTTTCTCGGATCCTCCAGGTGTGTAGCGTGGCTGTCCACATCGACACAAGTCTCTCCCAGAATGGCCTCGCCTGATCCGGTAGCTGTCGCTGGGATCGCCCCGGCGGTCCCAGCGTCGACGTTCAGCATTCAAGCCGCAGTTGACGGGCAGTAGAGTACGTGGTCCACTCGATACGGCAAGATGGAGGACAGGTTGCTGCACTTCACTGAAGCTGGTCCCGCGAAGAAATTCCTATTGATCGTTAATGACCTGGCCCGGGCATGGGGTTTTATATGCTACTTTTTTTGTTTCAAAATATAAATATTTATAGGTTATGACATCTTGTCACGCCTTATAATCTGCCTAACGTCACTAAAGTTTTCAATTATAAATGTCGATGCCTCAATTTCAGTCTCTCAAACAGGCGTGGGCCGAAACTAATATTTACCCAACACGTTTGTTAGGCTTGGGCCAAATACGAATATGAACGGTCATCTGTAAAACGGCTATCCATGACCTCACAAACGCATGATGCGACATTTAAAGTACGATTGATTGCCAGGGAGTTAACGTTAATTAAAAGACCGTTACGCTTAATAGCTGCGCAAGTTGTAATTAGAAATAGATGTTATCAGTGTTATGACATGGTAATTTTCATTACCACAGGAAGCGCGTCTCTTCTATAAATATTTAACCTGCTCAATAGGGCAAGACATCTGTTTTTAGAGCAAGAGAATACACACTCACTGGATGTAGGGTTGTTATTCTCTGGGAGGCTCCAACCAGTCTAAACCACTCGTGTTATTACTCTTTGTGATTAGCTTCACAATACTCACACATTCAACTCTATTCACAATATATGCTGATCTTTCGAACTCGTATTTCGGTTGTCGACAGATGCGCGTCAAAAAGCGGAGTGTGAGGTGAAGTTAGTCCAACTTTCATACACGGCTTCTACGAGCAACCTCGTGTTCTTAGTTGAAACCATGTTCTGTTTCAGAACATTAGTTTTTGTCACCGATGAATAAGGATCTTTGGCCCATCGTTCAAAGTTTCTAGAAGCTTTTTCTCAGATTTTGTTTGAGATGCCTACTACGATTAAGATTTCGAGTATTCCACTTAGGTCCCGACTATCTGTTGGTCTTTCAAGGATCAATTAGAGCAGCTACCAACCCAGTCTAAGATGATTTTTAACCTTGTCAATGAAAAGTTCTCTAGGTTGAGGCTGGAATACAGCAACTCCAGTAGCGATAGCGACAATGACTACATCGACGATGAGTTCGGCTCCGATGAGGATTATCCCTCAAGAATGAGGTATCCGAAGTGGAATCACAACATTGTGATGCGATAGATCAATGTGGCTAGGAGAAATAATCCAACACCTTTTGCTAGGTCATCGAGTAATCTTCCTACCATTGGTCTAGTGCACACAGGACTAGTTTGCCGGGTCCCCAGTAAGAAATCTACAAACTAATTTTGAAGCTACTCGTCTCCAAACAATCCTAAAGTGCATGCAGTATTTGACAGCTGATAGTTTGCCCTTAGCGCCATTGGTCCATCAAATATTGGAGATTGCGGGTCGCATAGGCTATGCTACGCCGTTATGTCAAAATCAGCCTAAGGCATCACGCCGTAGTAATTCTCATAGAGGTATATCCTCACGAAAAGCACCCTTTGCTTCAGCTACATCTCCCCGGCAGGGACACCGTCTCTCTGTCGGAGATTTACGGCACAGCCTCGACAGGCAACAAAGTCAAAGGGGTCAATCTGGTGGACACCCGCGCAGACATGATGCGCGCAGTGACATTGATGCCAACAGGCGTCATAGAGACGTAGCTAAAGTTGCCCCTTGATCGAGCCGGAGCTCATTTAAAGTTCTTGCTCTAAGTCTTCGTCAAGTTCGGTGGCCTAAAAAATTCAAGCTAGACTCGATCGAGAAGTATGACGGATCATCAAATCTTGAAGAATTTCTTCATATTTACTCAAGGTTATAGAAGCCGCTGGGAGAGATGATAGAGTAAAGGCTAATTACTTGCCTACTGCTCTGTCAGGACCAGCCCGGTCGTGGCTGGTGAATTTTTTGAGTCCACATGCCGGACTTGGGATCAGCTCTACGCGACCTTCATCGAGAATTTGCAGTGGACCTTTCAAAGGCCCTCGACAGCGAAAACCCTTCAGACCATCAAACAAAAGACCGATGAGGCTTCGAGATTATGTGAAGAGATTCAGTCAAACAAGAATTCTATTTCTCATATTGAAGATCTGGAGGTTATTATAGCCTTCAAAGAAGGAGTATCTGATGTGTACACCGCAAAACGGCTAGCCATCGAGGAACCATGAACAGTGAGCCACCTTTTGTCAATTGCTGAAACCTACATCAAGGCATCAGAAGCTTGAGCCTGGATTACGGGAGAAGCCAAGACTAATAGCTCTCGCAAAAAATCTGATGATCGAGAGCTCAATGTCGCTAAAAAAAGGTAGCGAACGTCATGAAAAGAAGAAGCGACCTTTCGACAGACCCGAAGATGCATAGGAGTGGTGTCCGGTTCATCGGTCCAGGTTGCATAACTTCACTAATTGCACTTATTATATTGATCACAAGAAAAAAGATGTTCCAGAACCTTTGGCAGCACCTCGACTTGAGGCTCCGGCCCAAGGCTGTCGGAGGGTTGAGGAGAAAGATAAAGAAGAATTCTCCGAAGTTAACATGATCTTTGGTGGAAATACTACGGTTTCATCTAAAACCTAATATAAAAAGTATGAGTGGGAGGTGCTCAATGCCGTTCTCATTAGTAAGAAGATGCGGTGGCATGAAGTCTTGATCACGTTCGGCACTGAAGATCACCCG
This sequence comes from Zoysia matrella, assembly GCA_001602295.1. Lineage (NCBI taxonomy): Eukaryota > Viridiplantae > Streptophyta > Magnoliopsida > Poales > Poaceae > Zoysia > Zoysia matrella. The sequence continues at coordinate 102,158 of BCLG01000644.1, read as the reverse complement.
AAGATAGAGCTATCAACTAGGAACTTGCTGTTCGTTGTCAAGATACCAATCCATCGCAGCAATATTGCCAAGACTCTCGTCGATACAGGTGCGGCCTTGAACCTCCTCATGAAGCGTACTTATGAGAAAATAGGTTTTCCATTAGCAGCATTGCAGCCTGTGGATGAAAGATTCTACGAAGTCATTACATGGGTTTCATCAAAGCCTTTGAGAAAGATTGATCTGACCGTTGCTTGCAGTCACGGAGACAACAAGCATCGAGAAGTCCTCACCTTCGAGGTGGCGAATTTTGATTCGGCGTATAACTGTATCTTTGGGAGGCCATTCCTACTGAAGTTCATGGCTGCTGTTCATTCAGCATAGGCCACAATGAAGATGCCAGAACCCCTAGGGGTCATCACGATCATCTCTGATCTTAAAGAAGCGGTCGACATCAATTCTTTGACCCGTGCAGGTCACTTCAAGCAAAGAGTCTTGAACCCAGTTCTTCCAAGTAAGCCCGAACAGATGATGGTGCGATACTTGTTGTACCAAAACTCACTATCAAAGTTGTGCTGCCACCAGCACCAAACAAGAATATTCCGTTGGACCCTAATGAGACAGCGAAGCAAGTTGTCATTTGGGGTTCTTTATCTTCGAAATAGAAACTTGTGCTCATCACTTTCCTTCGGGCAAACGCCGATGTCTTTGCATGGAAGCCTTCGGACATGCTCGGGATCCCTAGGGAGGTGATTGAGCGCAAGTTGAGGATTGACCAGGTTCTCAAGCCGGTCAAGCAAAAAGAACGGAGGTATACTCCAGACAGGCGCAACGTCATTTGCGAGGAAATCATTAGGCTTTTACAAGCCGGATTCATTAGAACGATAGATTATCCTACATAGCTAGCAAATTCTGTATTAGTGAAAAAGCCCGATGTTTCATGGCAGATGTGTATTGACTTTACGTCTTTAAATAAAGCATGTTCTAAAGATGAGTATCCTCTGCCTCGAATTGATCAGATTGTGAACTCAACGTCCACCAGTAAATTATTGAGTTTTTTTTATGCTTACTCCGGCTATCATCAAATCAACATGCAAGTTGAAAATAAAGAAAAAACTTCATTCATCACTCCTTTTAGAGTTTATTGTTATGTGAAAATGCCGTTCGGTCTCAAAAATGCCTTGGCTACGTATAAAAAAATGTGTCCATATCATTTTTGAACACCAAATCGGAAGGAATGTCGAAGCATATATCAATAACATCGTAGTGAAGTTCAAACAACGGGGGGATCTGCTTACGGACCTCACCGAGACTTTCGATAACCTTCGAAAGTTTCGTATGAAGTTAAACCCGAAGAAGTGTGTCTTCAAAGTATCTTCTAGCAAGCTACTGGGATACATGGTCTTTGAAAGAGGAAACGATGCAAACCCAAAGAAGGTGAAAGCTATTGAACAACTGCAACCACCCTGAACTCAAAAGAAAATTCAGAAGTTAGCTAGCATGATGGCAGTCTTTAGTAGATTCATAACACGATCGGGAGAAAGAGGTATGCCATTTTATAAGCTTTACGCAAACAAGATAGATTTCAATGAGATAGTCAAGCGAAAGCGGCTTTTTAGAGCTGAAGCAATATCTCAAAAATGTGCCTACCCTAGTTCCACCAAAGCCCGAAGAAGAGTTCTTGCTTTGTGAGGCAGCTTCAGATTCGATGGTTAGTACTGTTCTGACAATAGATCGGGTCAATAATCTTGAAAATTCAGTTCAGTCACCAATGTATTTTGTTAGCGAAATCTTGAAAGATGCTCAAACAAGGTACCTACAGGCTCAGAAGTTGTTATATGCCATGCAGATGACATCTCGAAAGCTAAAGCATTATTTCTTGGCACATCCGATCAAGGTAGTATCTGATCGCCCACTCGTATTTTATACAGTTGAGATGCTACTGGACGCATATCTCATTGGGCAGTAGAGTTGAGACAATTTCATATAGAGTTCACACCTCAGAGAGCCATCAAGAGTCAAGTTTTAGCGGATTTTATTGTTGAATGGACCCCATCTGGTTCTCAAGATGAAGATGCATTGCCCGATCATTGGGTGATGTATTTTGATGGTTCCTTTACCCTAAAAAGGGTTGTGGCTGGTGTTGTGTTGAAACCTCTCGAAGGGGAGCCTTTGAAGTATGTCCTTCAGTTGAAATTTAAAGCCATTAATAATATTACAAAATATGAAGGCTTGATTAATGGCCTGCGCATTGCTAAGTTTATAGGCATCAAGAGATTGCTTATTCGAGTCGATTCTCAATTGGTGGCTCGGCAAGTCCATAAAGAGTATTAATGCAAGGACGAGAAGATGGCTGCGTATTTAGAAGCTGTTCGGACAATGGAAAGTTTTTTTGACAGATTTGAAATCCGATTGGATAACTAAGATGCAGATCATCTCGCCTGGTTGGCCTCTTCTCGATCTACAGTGCTCGATGATGTTATTATTGAAGAAATCTTACAGCTATCTATATTGCTTAAGGTGCCTACTGAGGCTCATGAAATATCTTTGTTTGATCTTAAAGAGTCCGAAGATTGGAGATACCCGATCAACTATTTACTGAAGGCGATCTAATTATAGACGATGATCCGACAACTGAGCGCATTGCTCGAATTGTCAAGAATTACACCATTATTGATGAGGTATTATAAAAAAAGAAAGAAATGGGATGCTGATGAGGTGTATCTATCAAGATAAACGTACGCCACTGCTCAATGATATACATAGAGTAGTTTGCGGCTCTCATAATTTTGCTAGAACTTTGGTTGGAGAAGCATTCCGTCATAGGCTTTACTGACCGACAGCAAATCAAGATGCCATTTATCTAGTACGCAAATACAGTCACTGCCAATTTTTCAAGCATCAAACAACTAAACATGCTAGTTCCCTGCATACCATCTCTCTGTCATGGCCATTTGCCATATGGGGAATCGATATCATCGGTACTTTGCTCAATGGACAGAAAGAATATAAGCACATTACTATGACTATTGATAACTTTACCAAGTGGATAGAAGCTGAGGCACTGGTAAACATTACTCAAGAAGCTGCAGCCAAGTTTTTGAATAAAATTGTTGTGCGCTTTCGAGTTCCAAAGCGGATCATCACAGATAATGGGACCCAATTTAAAGAAAATAAGTTTCAGTGGAGCTGTGCTAACTTCAAGATACAGCACTCAGTCTCTTCGGTAGCTCACCCGCAAACCAATGGCCAAGTTGAAAGAGCCAACAGTTTGATCATTCAAAGGATGAAGAAGCGAATGCGAGAAAAGCTAGAAGCTAGAGGAAGAAATTGGGTCTAAGAACTGCCTACAATATTGTGGTCTTTGCGCATAAACCTGAGTCGAGCAACCAGAGATACACCGTTTAATCTGGTATACGGGGCTGATGCAGTATTGCCCCCAAAAGTGCATTTGGGTTCTCATCGAGTGTTGCATTTTACAGAAGAAAGTCAAGCCAAAGTAAGAGATCTGGATCTTACCTTGTTAGAAGAGTCCAGAAGACATGTAGTGATAAAAGTAGAGAAATATCAAGCTCTGCTGCGCAAGCAGTATAACAAAAAAGTTGTGCATTGTATTCTGAAGGTCGAGAATTTTGTCCTCAAGAAAGATATCAACACCACAGATAAGCACAAATTTTCTTCTCCATGGGAAGAGCCTTACATCATAATCGATCAAGTGTCTCATGAGGCTTACGTACTGGCTCATATCAATGGTAGTTTGTTACCGAACACATGGAATGCTGACCAGTTATGAAAGTTTTATGTGTAATGTGTATTTGGTAAAATTTTGAATAAAAAATAATTATTCATTCTCAATAAATTGTTTTTATCATATAAGAAAGCTTTAGCCATCCCGTATAGTTCAATAAAGTGCTTCTTTTCTTTTTTTTTCATTCGGGCTCTCTATCTTGGCCGTCAGATGCTAACACAAGATATGACTCTGATAGGCACTTGCAGCCACTTATTATCAATGATCTTTTCAAATCACCATTCGGGCTCTTTATCTTGGTCGTCAGACGGTAACACAAGATATGACTCTGATAGGCACTTGTGGGCACTTATCATCAATGGTCTTTTCAGATCATCATTCGAGCACTTTATCTTGGCCGCCGAACGGTTACATAAGATACAACTCTGATAGACACTTGTGACCATCTACAGAAATGATTTTTTTTGAAACAGCTATCTTATATAGCTACGAGCTTAATCACACTAACCCACAATAGGCACAACCTATGTATCTTTTGATATGGTAATTTTAGACAAGGATGTCTTTTCACAAGGCTGAAGTCCTAAAATACTTATCAAGTGCGTATAATTTACTCTAAGTTTCTTTCTACACGCATATATACATTACGTACAGAAAGCAAAGGGCTACATATATCATACTCATAAATAATTTATAAATGATTATGTAATTTACAATCAATATATACTATATGCATCACATTAGTTTTCATCTGAAGAGTGGTCAGTACTGCTAAGATCATCTATAAACGACTTAGCAGCATCAACCACATCTTTTACAAGCTTGTGCCATTGTTTAAATGAGGAACATTAAAATCTAAAACAAACCTAAGAAACATCTAGATCAAGATAATGACTTTTAGTGCAGGCAAGCATATATGATGCTGCAGTGACCATATCTTCAGAAGATGATGACTTCTGCAATTTATTATTTTCAGCTTCAAAAGCTTCTAACTTAGACTTGACAGTCTCTAGTTTAGTGGTCAATCTTTGACCTAGCGTTTTCCAGTTTTTTTTATATGTTTTAGATCTGTTTGTCATTTTCATCAGCTTTATTTGCCAATTCTGCATATATAAATCAGATAAAATATAGTTCAAAGAACAAAACAAGTTATGTTTCTCAAACATAGACACATACTATTTGCCACTTCTTTCAAGCTAGAAAACTTCTCTTGCAATTTAGCATAATCTGCTGTCTGAAGTCTTGCTTTTTTTCAGCATCAATTGAAGATGCAGCAGCAGTGTAAAAGTCAACAACTTGTGTCCGCAAGGCATCAACTTGTTTCTGCAGGATGTCTGATAAATTCATAACAGCTTCTCGAACAGATGAGAAGACTTTTTGATGATCATTTGGAGTTTTTTTTGTCTCATCTGTCCTCGGGGAAGCAATGACAGAAACAATTCTAGAAATTTTAAATAGGTTAACAATTTGTTAGTTCAAAGTCAGTAAGGAGGAAGTTTGATTTATATCATACCTCGTGTGAAGAGTTTTCTTCGCTTTTAATCGTTTGATAGTCCTTTTTGGGCTCTGTTGATGCTCTTCTTCCTGATAAAAAGGGTAAAATACTTTATAAATAGAAGTGAAAACTTGTATGAGTAGAACCAAATGCCCCTGAAGATAAGAATTTTTTGCCTCTGATTCATAAGAACGTTTGATGGTACCAGACTACACTGGATGAGAAGAGGATTGAGCCATGGTATGTGCAGGGGCTGAACCACTAGATCTTAGAGTTGTTGCTTGATGAGTATTAGAGCCAGCTGGAGCAACTCTTTTGATAGCAGCAGAACAGTGGCTTATAGAGGTACTTGCAGCCTGCATCTTTAAGGCTCTCATTGCTATATCCTCTTCGAGAGTTAAAACTTGTTGCTCTGTGACCCCTGTCATAGGTTTAGACCTGGTAATTTTTCATATGATAAAAGTTTCACTACCTTCCCAGATAGTTCAGGCAAAGTCTCAGCCTGACCTTGTTTGGAAATGTTATCTCGATAGTCTCTTTATTTCCCTCATCATCATTATTATCATCGAGAACAACATCAACGTCATCTGATTCAATAGCAAACCTCCTCTATGATCAAAGATCAATGGTTAGAACAAGTAAAAAACAGACAATATAGTCAAGTTGAGAATAATTAGTACCTCTGGAGAAGGATTTGCAGCAGAAAAGGGTGAAGAAATGCCCTCTGGCCTGGTGACTTTGTGATCACTCAAGATGTCTTTAAGATGAGCCACCACTTCGTCTTCTAAAATCTCTGCAATGGTTTAATACACCAGAGTGCCAAGTAACTAAAAGTATATATCAACTATTCAAGTTACTAAAGATTACTTTTCGGAGAAGATCTTGCTATATCCCAAAAACCAGTATAACCAAAGGCTAATAAATGCTTTATCGCAAGTGGATTCAACAATCTTCACACAAATTCATCAACAATGATTTTTCCATTTAGACCCTTGCGTTTGAGCTCTAGAATTTCTGCAAAGAGTGCCCTAATTCTGTTGGACTAATTTGGAGAAACATTTGCACTTGGAGCAATGTATGGCATTATGTACTTCCCCTTTACTTCAGTTTTGTTTAGAATCTCTATGAGGAACCACCTATGATCACTTCCTTTTCAGCTCTTTCTGAGGCATGGATCAATATATTATTTCTCATTTCTTAGAGTGAAGCCAACCGAAAAGACCATCACTTGTGTGCTATAGTAAGAGGCTGTGTACAAAGTTTTTCAAAGGGCAAGGTCTGGTTTGATTCCCAACCAGCACTCACAGAGCATTACAAATATGCTTAAAAAAGTCATAGCACTAGGTTTAAGGTGTACCAACTCTATCTTATAAGCTTGGCAGACATATATGACGAATTTTGAAGCAGAAGCACAAAATCCACAAAGAATGTGTAATTTAAAAACCGCCAACTATCCATCAGAAGGCCCAGCATAATTCTTAACATCTGAAATCTCAGATATTATGAATTCAGAGATAATACCTTGGTTATACAGGCTCTTCAGACTTTTTTGAGTCATGTTGGTGGTCTTTTAGTACTTCGTCTTGTCCTCTTCATTTCCAGAGGTTATGGCACTACGAGCCGGAGGAGAAGACATGGAAGAACTACCAGATTCTAAATGTCTGGGTGAGAACATAACCTAGAAGACGATTTGAGGGTGGCGGAGAGTGTCGCTCAAGTGGCGATACTTGGATTGCAAAGAAGGAATGGGGAGCGGCGCTGAGATAGTGGAAAAACTTTTTCTCAGTGCCAGACCTAATAAATACACAGCAATGGCAGTTATTGAAATTCGAATCAACAAAACTTCTCTAGGAAGAAACCCCAATTGCCCGAACAACTATCGGTCCGAGGAGAAGCGACAAAATGCCCGATGTGCTTAACGCACGAAAGGAGCTCAATGTCCGAATAGCTATCGGTCTGAGGAGAAGTGGCAAAATGCCTGATGTGCTTAACGCACGCAAGGGATTCAATGCCCGAACTGTTATCAGTCCGAGAGAAAGCGGCAAATACCCGTTGTGTTTAACGCACACAAAGGGCTCAATGCCCGAACACCCAAAGTGCTCAATGCACTGCAAAAGGGACCCACTACATCCTCTTTTCCATGCCCGAGGAGCTCAATGCTCGCAAGGGGCTCGGGTACAACATGCCGCAAATATTCGATGTGCTCAAACGCGCTAAATAGGTGCGGTCATTTGTGCCTAAACGCGCTCGAAGAATTCAAATATCAATATTTGAACGCCCGAAGAGACTAATTCTGAGTATGAACGGTTCGGCTAACTATAGTTTCAGCAATGCGCTAAAGAAAGTAAGTCTGAATAAGTACATATTCAAAATTCTTAAAAAATGTTTCATACGATATATCCAAATCTTTCAGCATTACACATTTTTAGAATGAAAGAAGCTTTGCAGAAGATGATACAAGACTTTTCACTACTACAATTACATTATCGATCCAAAAACTCCAGTTAAAGGGAAAAAAGTCCTAAACATAAACAGAGCTATCATCCCCTTCATTCTTGGACGGAGACTTCTTCTGAGCAACAACAGGGGAAGATGATTCCAAAGGACCAGGGTTCTCCTGGTCAGCAGCTTCTTCTTCTTCTTCTCTCCCTGAGGAAGACATCAAGGAATGATGTCCTGAGTGAGGAAGAATCGGCGAAGGAGCTTCCACGCCCTCGTCCTCTCCATCGTCATACTCTCCTTCAGAGTCACTCAAGACTACCACCTCATCAAGGCCTGGCACCCTCTAGTAGCTTTTATTCAAGTCGACATGAAGACGCTGAGCAAATTCAGCATCTTCAAAAGTGTCGAGATCAGCCTCTAGATCCACAACATTCGGGTCATCTTCATTAATTCATGAAACCCACCAGAAGAGACCCCATAGATCTCCTCAATGATAGGTAACCTGAGAGAAGAAATACGATCCATCAGATCCCTTGATACAACAAGAGCTGGAGGCTCCTGCACCCATGCAAAAAAAATCCTCTCTAACACTCATCGACGAAGATCGAATCCTTTTGGTAGAGTGCTTCTTGCCCATGGTTACGTCTGGACGGTTATTGCGCAAGGATTTGGAAGGAGTGGAGAAAGGAAGTGTTTTGAACAAGAACTTTATCCTGTCCTCCCTATTTATAAGCGAGAAACGATCCTTCAAGATCCCAAAGGACGCCTAGTGTTTGCTCTCTGACAGGGAAAAGCACAACGCTGGGACCTGATAGAAGCAGGAATCGAGGCGACAGAAGTAAAGACAAAAATTGAAGCCAATCGTCGAGTCTTGTCATTTGAACGCCTCCCCAAGTTTGCAAGAGCAATGATAGAGAGGATGTACGGTTCGATCTTATTGATCAAGTTACCGAAGACTAAAGGCAGGCAACCATTTGAAGACGTGTTCAGGGGCTTATGTCGATGCCTCAATTTTCACCTCCCGAACAGGCGTGGGTCAAAACCAAGATTTATCGAAAACGTTCGTGAGCCTTGGCCCAAATACGAACGGTTATCTGTGAAACAATTACCCATTACCTTACGACGCACAATGCATCATTTAAAGCACGATTGATTGCCAAGGAGTTAACGCCAATTAAATAGCCATTACACTTAATAGCCGCGCTCGTTGTAATTAGAAATAGACGTTATCAGTGTTATGATGTAGTAATTATCATTACCACGGAAGGCGCGTCCCTCCTATAAATATGTAACATATGTAACCTGTCCGACAGGGCAAGACATCTGTTTTCAGAGCAAGAGAACACACACACTCATTGGACATAGGATTGTTATTTTCTGGGAGGTCCGAACCAGTCTAAACCACTCGTGTCAGTCCACTTTGTGATTAGCTTCACAATACTCACACATTCGATCCTATTCACAATATCTGCCGATCTCTCGAACTCGTATTTTTGTCGTCGACAATAAGTATTCCATAACATAATGCAAATTCATTAGTAATTGTTTGTTTGATAGAAAAGGTACATATAAATGTTTAGCAACAATGCATATTGGTATGGAATGTACCTTTTTCTATGCATCCAAAATATCATTTCAATTCTGCAATGCTCAAGAAGCTATTGCAACCCATCAGTGGAATGTAAAGCTGGAAGCCAACAATGGTTAAGAGGTCATACTGTAGACTCCAATGGAATTAAAGTATATATCTATAATATCTATATTTGTACAACCACTAACTATTAAAGCTGAATCCTCATCGAGCTACATCATTTTTTTTGTTTGCACCGTTCGATCATGAGGCTCCAATTGATGCTGGCCGTTCATTTTACACCTCTCTATTTAACTTTTTTGTCCCTCCCCTTCATCTCCCTCCATTTAATCCACGTAATTGGATGTTCCATTTAAATTTCATCAATAAACGCAGCTAGAAAAACTTTGAAAGTTCAAGCAAATATGATTAATCATCATATTCTATGAGTTAAAATAAAATTTATTAAATAGTTCTCATATATTTTAATTTTTTTCATCCATTTTGATTATTTCCTTTAAGCGTTTCTTTATTATACCATAATAAATCATCATCACCATTATAAATTCCCGAAGCAACGCGCTAGAGAATCATTTAGCATATATATATAGAAGAGTTCATTTCATCATTGAGTAGTATGCATATATACATCAAAAGGTATAACAGGAGTATCTTTTTTTTTTTTGCCTACATACTATCTGGCACATATTTTATTGGAATATTCCCTTTTAGAGCTGAAATGAGGAGTTCCTCGAAATCTGTTTCAACAAAAAAAGCTATCCTCCATATATCTTGGAAACTTTGGTGGTTCTGGATGAAGAACTTCGAATTGAGATTTTATATTTTTCAACCAAGAACTTCCTCATAGTAATGATCCTCCCTTCTTGCAATGATGGTTTTAGTATTGGAAATGCATCAGGTGGTATTTAAACATAAACTGCATAATTTAATTAGAAAGATGGAAAACCTGAGTTGAATGATGGTAACAAAGTAAAGAATGGTTAAGATTTAGAATGTGAAGTAACTCACTTTACCTGTTCGTCAACA
>BCLG01000644.1:65444-85906 GCA_001602295.1 Zoysia matrella | reverse complement strand
TCACGCTCGCGGAGATCTCGGAAAAAGGTGCTGTTGCCGCCCTTTTCTACGCCTTTACGAGCCGTTAGCGTCTCCTCAGCGACAAGGCGAGGGTCCTGGAGTACAAACGAACAAATTGTTGCGTTGATTTCACCGGTTCCACGACAAATACCTCGACGGAATGACGGATTAAAATAAGTTCGGGCTACGTGCTCCTCTCGGCATCGCACAAAACTCCGGTGACGAGTCGTCATGCATCATCGGTATTCAATTCTCGCTTCCTTGTCCTTGCACTCGCTGATCTGGTCCTGGCCTGACGAACTGCGCCAAATTACACTACTACTACAAGCGAACAAACAGCGAAGTTTTGTTTGGGTCTTTCAAGGCGATGCAGCGTACTGTACTGCTCCCATATCACTGTAAGCCTGTAAGTCAGCAAACAGCTTGGAATGGATATTTTCTACCTTTCTGTGAATCATGCATAAAGCACCACAAAAGGTTGAACATTGTGAACGTTGCTTTCATCGAGCTTCTACTAAACCCTATAACACCTTTTACCTTTCCAAGCAGAGGGTGGACGACAAATGTGACGCTTGGACAATAACCGGACCAGGGAAAAAAGCGCTGCAGAATAAGTAATATTATTCGCATTGAAATCCAGTATTATCGTCTGTGATTAGGTGGTTTACAGATTTTGCAGAGGCCCTGTTCAGGAGAGTTCTCTCCGCCACCATTGCTGCCAAGACGTCCGCAGCAACACGACACACATATTTTAATATTAATAAAAGAAAGATTGTGCGAATAATGTTCATCCACGTAGCGGGAACACATGGAATTTTAAAACAAACGCTACTACAACCACACTGCATGCAGCCCCATTCGTCTACCTACAAGCCAGCCTTTTATATTATCACATTTTGCTTTTATAGGATTTTCGATCTTATGGTCACAGTAAACATAGCTAATTAAGTCCTGTTGCAAGTTGCACGACCCTTTTATTGCCTGTCCAAACATCATAATGAAACGACCATGGACCATCTATCAAGTCACGTTCACTGGCATGCTTGTCATACATTCACTCGGGCCGGCATCAACCGGAGATGCCAGTTTCGGGAAAGCATAAAGCAGATGCTGATCAGGGCCCTTCCAGGGTTATTTATCGATGTACAAAAAAAATTTAGAAAAAAAATATAAAGAACGGTATGATATACTACTATATACTGCATGGTTCTGTGATACTTTGCATTGCAGCATGGGGCTCCCTTAATACCAATTCTTTTACAATATATATCAAAATTGCATTAGTAATGGAGCTTGATTTGTGGCCTTTTTTTTACTAATATCAAAATTACCGCAAAGGGAATAACCGAATAAGTAATATATCATTCACTATGTAGATAGTGTGTGTCTTGGAATGTTGTTTAATAAACACAACACAGTAGATAGGGATACCTAGCTAAAGCACGATCTTCCATTTGCGAGCAAATTAACAATGATACCGCTATATATCACTTTCATTTCTTGCTCCTGTTTTCAATATTCTTTAATACAGAATGTCGGAGTCGGCTGTTATAATCGCACTTTTACCTTTCGCTGGGAAACAACACATGCAGACTTGCGAGGACATGGGAAAAATACACGACGAACAATTATGTCACACGTATAAAATAAGATATGGCATGAAAAGAACACGGTGAGACATGTTACCATTACATTCATTTGGTAATTTTTTTGTGAAAAAAATGAAATTTCCCAGCGCCTTGCTTTTAATAGAAAATATATAAGTGTGCAAGCATTAATTTTCATTGGAAAAGGTTGGGACTTGTCACTCCATCACTGCTACTAGTATGTAGTACTATTACTTTAAAAAAAAAGTCCTTCCACTGTTTCAAAATATAAGCATTTCTAAATTTAAGTTAAAGTCAAACTTTTATAACTTTAATCATTAATAATAAAGAATTAATGATATTTTATTATATAAAATTTATATTTTTTAGATTCATCAAGTTTTATAAAAAATATTTTTTATATTAAAAAGTACGTAATTTTTTATATATTATTAGTCAAAATTAAAAGAATTTGACTTTGACTAAATCTAGAAATAGTTATATTTTGAAACGGATGGAGCAGTATGTAGTACTACTCTTATTCGGTACAGCATACATTGTGCACAATAGGTACTTTTTTTGTACAGTTGCCTTCTTTTGCAATAAAAGAAAAGTTGCCTTTGCCGAAAACAGATGAGAGTGTAACAACAGAAAAGTCTGGTCCACGCTGTACTACTTCTCAGCAAAGTAGTACACGACGTACAATACTTCCTCTGTTCTTCAAATGTTGTCATCTTTAATTTTAAACATCAACTTTAACAATTCGTCTTATTCAAAAAATTTGATGACTATTATATATTTTGTTATAATTTATTTTATTATCAAAATAGTTACAATTATGAGTTATAATTTTAGACATTTGAGTTAATTTTTTAAGCAAGAGAAATGATTAAAGTTAATATTTAAAATGAACGGTGACAATAATTTGAAAATAGGGGAGCATATCTTTTGTATTGCACAGAGCACAATACACGTATACAGTCGCCGACACCGACACACGCACTGACACGTACGCGCCTGCCGCAGGTACAGGATACTGCCATACTGGTATCAACAGCATTAGAGCGCACATGCAGCGACGCGGGCACCTCGTCGCGGGAGGGAGCGCGCGCGCGCGCAAGTCGCTAGCTGATCGATAGAAACTCTGGACAACCCACACTCGAGCTATCACTAGTTAGCCAAGCGGAGCCGGGGGATCACACTCACTTGCCGTCGTGCACCACCGCCCGGCGCCGCATGTAGTCCGTGACGCGTCGCACGGGCGAGCCGCTCGCGTGCCCCCGGCCGGCAAGTGGTACAAAACCTTGATGAGTACTCTTGGTGGTTGAAACATGATCATCGATCGATCTACCACAAAAACGCCCCGGCATGCTGCAGTCCCGGGCCACTCCCGGCCGACCGATCCGTCGCGAGTACCCCGCCTTACTGTGCCGCCATTACCTGCGAACAGCCCGGTAGCAGGGGCACGAGCGGCGAATCGATCGCCATGCACTCGGACGCTCTGCTTCCCGTTCCTTCGGGCTACGAGCAAGCGGGGGCGCGCATCACGAGCACGACCGCATCCAAGCAAGCACAAGTGGGAGTGTCTCAATTAACTCTCGAAGTAGATTACTCGTCTCGCGGAGCACGCGAGCCAACCAAATTGTTTAATAATAGCACTGTTCTAACATCATTACAGATAATCTCCCGTTACCGTGATAATAATGTCGACGCTGGTCACCAGCCAGATTAGCGGCTGAGTACCCGGACTCTGATCACCGAATTGGGCAAGATTAGACGCAGTGCTACTAGCGAGCGAGTACGTAGTACGCCCATCGTTACTACCGGGCGCGTACGTAGTCATACCGGGTGCCGACAACGTGGTCGCCCGCGAGGCCGCGGAGCGGAACGGTGGTGAGTCCTGGCGCCACGGCGCTCTCCCCCTCGCGCGCGCACACGTGCCCGCGGCTCTAGCCACACGGCCGCGCGCCCGGGGCTCCACCTAGTTACCGCGACCCACGTAAACGTGAGCTCGATCGCGGCTCCGCGTGCTACTAGCTAGTCGCTTACGGGGGCGAACCAGGCGGACGCATCACCCGCGGCGCGCGCCGCTGGCTATATTACGGCGCCTGCCGTGCGTAGTGGCCTCGCGCGATAGCCAGCGAGCCGAGCAGCGGCGCGAAGCGATCAAGTCCCTTGGACTCACGCGAGCAGCTATAGCTAGCTAAGCTAGTGCGCGTGCCTGCTGGTTGCTGCCGGGAAAGTTAGCTGCCGCGGCGCGCGGAGTGACACTGCTGAGAGGAAGGCTGAGTGTCTCAGCCGGGGCGGCGTGCGGTTGGTCGTCGTCCGGCGGGCGATTTCTACATATCGCGCGCAAAGATGGGGAGGGCGCCGTGCTGCGAGAAGGTGGGTCTGAAGCGGGGGAGGTGGACGGCGGAGGAGGACAAGGTGCTCGCCAGCTACATTGCCAAGCACGGCGAGGGGTCCTGGAGGTCGCTGCCCAAGAATGCAGGTAACCCGAACACACCAAGCCACGCCTTCCCTCCGCGCCATAGCTTGTTACTCTCTACTCCGATTACACTTACATCTACGAGCGAGTGTGTCTCTGCAAATCCAGTTACTTTCTCCTCGTCTGCAGCTATAACTACTATAGCTGAAACAACAATTAGAGCAATAATCATGACTAGAGAAATAGGAGTATCTTTCTCACTCTGTCCGCTGCTCACATGATACGCGCTGCAGGGCTGCTGCGGTGCGGCAAGAGCTGCAGGCTGCGATGGATCAACTACCTGAGGGCCGACGTGAAGAGGGGCAACATCTCCAAGGAAGAAGAGGACATCATCATCAAGCTTCACGCCACCCTCGGGAACAGGTAAGAAACAACCACCCCGTCATTAGCAACTTAATACTGCTGCTGAAACCAACAAGCTAGTGACCCCAACCATAGAACCGGCTCCTGTGATCCGTTATCGTAATCACCGCCACGTATGCGAGTCCGAGAACGCCCAGGTGTAGAAAAGTCTCTCTGACGACAGAGAAGCCATGCCTGCAAGCACGCAGACAATAAAGGGCTAGTTCCAACGAAATGGTTACAGTTTTGGACTGTTCAAAATAAAAAAATAGTACTCTCTTCGATTTTAAATTATTAAAACCGTTAATTTTTAACTTTTTTTTACCATTCGTCTTATTTAAAAATTTTGTTAAACTGTGTAAAATTATTAATTATAATTTAAATTTTAGTAATAATAAATTAAATAATAATAAAATTTTACATATTTGAACAAAATTTTTGAATAAAACAAATCATCAATGGTATCAATATTTTAAAGCCGTAGAGAGTAATAATCAGCAAGCTCATCGACTCAGAGTACGTTGACACGCTGCGAAGTCACGGACAGTGGACGCACCACTGAAACAAGAGTGTAATACACTGTAGGTAGGGTGAAGGATAGAGCTGCATGGCTGCTAACAGCACAACCATCCCTTATTTACGCATCAGCTTCGGGTCCGGCCATCGACTCGTGCCTGTGTTTTGACGGTGGTCTTCATTAAACTATCCGCGGGTCTACGCATGCACGCTCTACAGAGCAGGCCGCATGGAGAGTACTGCCAGCGGCCAGCTTGCGTCGATGGTTATCACTGCAGACCGATTAACCGAAGAGCCCATCTCCATAAATCTGCTCGGCGCCGTCGGCGCGAGGGTGAGGCGCGTGCGCAGTTTACTACTTCTCCTCCTACTTGCATGTCATGCAGTAACTCTCGAGGCCACGCGCGTCGCCCATGCATGGCATGGCATGGCATGTTCACCTGACCACCTCACCTCACCTCGCTCGCGCTTCGTAAAGTATTCAGGGTCAATCCGCAGACTCTTCTTATCTTCACGGACTGCTCCGTCGGCAGTAGCACGAAAAGATCAAAGCGATCACATAAAAAACAACCACGGCGACAGGGCACGGACCAAAGTACAGCACCTTAAAATCCGCTACGACCTGCGCTGCTAGCGATCGCGTCGGTGGAGGCAGAAAAATTGAACGCCGGTACGATTGTACGAACCCTATGATTGCTCGGCGAGTGCGAGGAGGTACACAAACTGAACAATCACCTCGGCAATTCCTGCTCTGTAGATCCTACTGCAGAGCACAAACGGAGTACCTTATTCGTAGCAGTAGCCGGTTGATCAGCCTTTAGCTTAACAGTGTGACGCATATGCTATGCTCCTAGTATATGGGCCATTTGGTGCGCGCGTAGCGTAGCACAGTTATTTCGCATGTCGATCCAGCCACTTCTGGCATACGCCATCGTTAGGAGGCTAGTACTAGTTGAGCTCGGTCCCGACTGGGACAGACACCGCTCCTTTTTAGCAGCTGCTGATGGATGACTCGTAGGCTCCTATAGGTCCGTCGGCCGATCGATCCGTGGATCGTCCACGGCCTTTTGTTAGTCCACCGTAAGGGCTCATTCGATTTGGTGGAAATTAGAGGGGATTGGAAAAGATTGATTCTATTACTTTGTAGGTGTAAATTTAATTTTACTCATTCCCCTCTAATCTTCTTCATTTTAAATGTCAACCGAACAGAGCCTAAAGGTTCTCGATCCTCTAAAACTCTCAGTTTCACAGATCATCGTCAAGGCAGTGTAAAGCGCGCAGTTCCGTCAGGTGTTACGTTCCCTTTAGCCCGGTCGCTGTCCGTGGTCCCGTGGGCTTAATGACGGGCCCAGTTTTTCCTAATGGTTTCCGGCCTTCACGTTGACAATACCGACGCCGAGAGAGGGATGGCGGGCGCGCGCGGCCTCTTTTGACGGTACCCGGACCTTTCCGTTGCTTTCAGCGCCCACGCGCGACACGCCACGTAGGCAGCCAACAATTAACGACATGCATTACTTCGGAGTTACTACTAGGAATAGTGCTCTTGATGAACACACCTGACCTAGTTCGAGTACCGTACTCGCACTAAATTGATTAGTTAACTTGTTATTAGGTTTGCAAATTTCTAAATTGGACCGGCCGGTGAAACGTCACTGTCGATTCACATGCACTCTTTCATTTTCCATTTGTCGTTCCAGCAGGGTCTCCCATGTGGTAAAATATCTAGAGCGCGCATGCAAGCAGAGTGCAGAGGCACTTATCACTGTAATTTTGTTCAAAACTTCTACAGGTGGTCCCTGATCGCCAGCCACCTTCCGGGGCGAACGGACAACGAGATCAAGAACTACTGGAACTCGCACCTCAGCCGGCAGATCCACACCTACCGCCGGATCTACACGGCCGGCAACGACACCACGATCACCATCGACATCACAAAGCTGCACAGCGCGGAGAAGCGCCGCGGCGGACGGACCCCCGGCCGGTCGCGCAAGAGCCGCGACAAGATCACCACCAGCCGCGGCAAGCAGGCGGATCCCGAGCCTGAACCTGCTGAACAATCCGGCAAGCTGGAGAAGCGCGTCGACGCGTCGAGCCCGGTCGCCGCGATGTCGAGCCCGCCGCAGAGCGACGACGGGGCGCGCAGCGCCGTGGTCGATCCGGACGGCCCGAACCAGCGGACCAACAGCGTCGACGTCGACGGCAACACGCCCGGCCACGGCGGGCCGTGCAGCGAGGACGCGACCGGGCCGGTGGAGATGGAGCCGCTGGATATTGGGCTGTGGGAGGCAGAGAGCGAGATGGACATGGAGGCCCTGCTGCTGTCGACCACCGGCACTGGCGGCATCGGAGACGGCAGCGGTTCCTTCGCGATGGGGCTGGTGGACGCGGTCGGCGACGCCCCGGTGGACGACCTCCTCGACGTGGATTGGGACGGGTTCGCGGCCCATCTGTGGGGCGACCCGGGCCAGAACGAACAGAACGATCATAGAGAGACGGCCCAGGCCGCTGAGCCGCAGGCCGCAGCGGGCTGCGACCCGGAGCCGGAGGAGCTAGAGTCGTTCGCGACCTGGCTCCTGTCTGACTTCTGAGAACAAATCGTCCAGGCTGATGATCATGGCAGACAGACAAGCTTCGCGTAGTCAGTGTTTATCAACGCAGCTAGGTTTCGTGTGTACAAATTTTTGCAGAGTTTAGATTGTAACTAGGTTCTGGTTTCTTGCATGGAGTGAACTTGTTTGCACAAATGGACCAATTTTTCCCTATTGTCTCCGAACAAGACAGGTATGTGAGCAAGGCAGTATTACATGTGTTTAGTTTGGAGCATATATGGCCCTCAAGGGCGATTCACCTTTTAGAAACCAATCCTAATGCAGCAGGACTCGAATGGAGACGACAGTACGGATTCATGATTTTACCAAGACGTAGGAGAACGCGGCGCACCTGCGCCCACGTCTCCCGCCGTTTCTTCGTCGAACGGCACACGGGCGTGTCTGGCTAGAAAGCTTATTGTCAACGACAACTTATAAACGAACTGATCAGGCACAGGCTCTTGCGCGTCCGTAGCAGCAGAACCGTCTAAACGCGACACGCGACGTTGTCCCCTCGGGCCAGATGAGTGGGGGGGGGGGGGGGGGGGGGGGGGGGGGCTATGGCATCTGAAAACCGGGACGACGGCTCTAGCCGAGCACGTTCGTCGTCCCGTCAAGTCTCGCTCGGGCACTGCAGCCTGCCAGCGCGCTCACTGTGTGCACATATTCCGGCGTTCGCTAACCTGTCAGTGTCCGGCGGCAATGGCAGGTGATGGATCAGTCGATCGATCTGCACATGTCTAAGTAAAACGTGTGCGGCGGGCTTCGTCCTCCGGCTCCGCTTCGAAATGGAACGTTTCGATCGGCGTCAGAGATTCCGACGATTCGGGCCGTAAACAGGAGGAAGTCTGTCATCGTTGTTCGGATTTAACACGGCATATCGATCCGTCATCCCTGCAGATATTTGCTGCCATATCAGTCGATCCATGCATCCTTGTTTCTCTGCACCTATGCTGATTGTGATCTGTGAGACGTCTATGAAGTAGTAAGCTGCAGTTCAGCAGCTGAGGAGGAGATAAATTCGCTCATCTCATCCTAAAAGATTTGTGGGCTATTCCAGCTTTCCACCTCGCTCTCCATCCATGTGTCTGCCGTCCCCATTCCTCAATTATTCCGCGATCGATCGATCGATCCATCTAGCCTGCCGCAAGAACTGACGGCTGTTGCGCGCATCCGATGGTGCCCAAATAATTGTGCGCGCGTACGGGAGGAACCGCGTGCGGGACCGTCGCTGCTGCTGGCTGCTGCCACCACCACCACCACCACCACCGCGCGCTTGTCAGCTTGCGATGAACACTGGACAACCACGTGGTTTCACGTGACGTCTCACCGCCACAGTCGAACAGAACGCTCTCCCGTGCGCGCATGTATTCATGGACGGTTCTGATCGATGGAGTTCTTGGTCGCGGGAATTATTTGGTGGCGTATGAATTGGATCGCTCACCGGCCGGCGGGGCCTGTGTAGTGTGTAGAGCACCATGATGAGAGTTTGTCCGGTGCCATTGATCGTAGCGGCGCAACGACTGGGAACTAGCGTCTCGACCTAGCTTGGCCAGTGTTTAGGCTCAGGGTCAGAATCTCTCGACTGGTGTCACGGCCGCGGTCGCTGGGACAGGGTGAAATGTGGCCGCTTCCAGAGGTCAGCCGTCAGCGGCGGCGCGCCGAGCCGCGGACGTGGGTGCGCGCTCGTCTGCACGCGCGTCCCGGATCTCGAAACGTCCCCCCAATGATGCGGCGGCTGCGCGCAGACGGGACGGGAGGACGACGCGGCCGCCCCACGACCCCCGACACAGCGCGTGCGCGCCCACCCTCCCCCCATGTGCACGTCCATTTATTTATGCACGGGCCATCCATGCCCGCCTTGCTCACCGGATGCCTGCGCTGCCCCGGCGCCCTGCACTGTTCGCGCACGCAGGCAGGCGCGGCCAGTAAATCCGCTTCGTTTCCCCGATCCGGCGTCATCTTCATCTCAATGTCAGCCGTGGCGCTTCGGGCCCGCCGTGACTCGGCACGGCGGCGGTGGGAGCCCCAGCGCTGTGGCTACGCTTGTTGGTTGTGGACGCCGATCTCGGCGCGGGTGATTATTGCGGTGGTATACGACCCGTGTCCGATCCCGTTGTTTCGTACCGGGTCAGGAAAGTGGGCGCGGCGTAAAGGTGGTGCAAAGGCACATCGTACGGTTCATCGCCCAGGAACCACATCTCTGAGCGGAGCCGTAAAATCCACTTGAGTACGAGCTCGTGTACGTACGGCGGTGTAGCCACACGTACTACGAACTTTGGTCTCTCGACACGTACAAATTTGACGAGTACTCCTGCATAGGAGTACAATCTTTATAGTAAGTACTACTTGGATAAACATAAACTATGGTCATGAACACACAAAAAGGCGCCATCGACTATTTCGCGCCAATTTATGATGAAGATGAGTATGCTCTGGTTGATGTGACCATCGACAAACTACCATCCTCTCCGAACGAAGTGAGCACTCAACACCCACTACTCACGCACGCTGCCGATACAGAACGCTGTCACGAAAACGAGGAGAGCAGACTAGACGGCGACAATGCTCGCATGCAAGACGAACAGGACAGGATGCTACTATTCCGATGAACTCCAATCGGCGCAGCGGCGCTACGGATAACTTTTCCCAAGCTCTCTCTCTGATTTCACCGGGAGAAGACGGGGTTGAGGGTTTTGGTGAGCCCGTGCAGCGCGCCGTAGCCGCGGGAGCTGAATCCGAGGCAGCCGAGGAGGCCCTGCCGGTACGGCAGGAACGTGCGCCGCCGCATCTCCTCCGCCTGCGCCCGGTTCGGCGCCGCGTACAGCCTCTCGTGCGCCGCGGCCACCGTTGTCGGCCGACGCCGGCCCTGCTTCCCCCTCCCAGCTTGCCCCCGCGTCCGACCGTCTTCTCCACTACTGCCAGCAGTAGCCGCGTCAGTAGCCGACGGTGGAGAGCGCGTGGAACGCAGCTTGGCGGCGATCCTTTCGCGGGACGCCCACGAGGGCGAGAACGGCCAGGCTCGCTCGGGCTTTGACGCCGCGGGGGAGTCGTGCGCGCGGGCGGCGGCGCTGCCGGGCTCGCTCTTGCTTCGGTGGAGGAGCATGTCCTTGATGAGCACCCAGCGACGGGACCCGCGGCCGGACGACGCCGAAGAGGAGGAGGACGTGGACGAGGACGACGACGACCGGGAGGACGCGGTGACCGGCGGGGCGGTCTCCTGCGCGCCGGCCGCCGCGTCCGGGGCGGGGCCGAGATCCGGCGTCGGGACGAGCGCATTGAGCAGCTTGAGCCGCGGCGACGCGCTGCGGAGTGGCGACATGGACCGCGCGCGGCGGTGCACGGACCCGCACCGCGGCGTGAGGTTGCGGCCGCGTGCGGGACCCGACGCGCGGTCGGCGCCGCCGCTGCTGTCGTCGTCGTCGTCGCTGCCCGGGTCGAGATCCGGGAGCGGGGGCATGGTGAGCCGGCGGATCTGGCCATTGTGGAACAGCTCGTCGGCGGAGATCATGGGCCCGCCGGGCCCGCCGAACTCGAACTCCGCGTCGCCCGCGCAGCCGCGGCCTGCTCCTGGCGCGGCGGAGGCCGAGCACGAGGACGAGAGCAGGAGGTGGTGGATGGGGCTGGCCGGCGCGCTGAAGAAGTATCCTCCTCCGCCGCCGCCGCCGCCGCCGAAGATGGCGGGGGAGCGGCCGGGGCTGGATGGAGCGCTGGCGAAAGGGGTGGAGCAGGTGCTGTCAAAGTCGTCGTCCATGGCGGGCGCGCGCGCGCCTGCCGCGCCGGGGTTTGTTCTTGGCGCTCGTTGACCTCTTTGCAGTTGCAGCGAAGTGGCGGTGGCGGGTGGTGGCCCGGTGGGAAGGGAGGAAGGGTGCTGGACTGGACTCTGGAGGAAGGCGGACTGGCGGAGATAAGAAAGGTTTATAAACGGAGGATGAGGATGCTCGAGAGTCGACTGTGCGAGGGTACGCGAGTCCTGGGGACCACACGTCAGTGATAGCACTGAGAACCCGAAAGCATAATAAACGGAGAGAGGAGAATGAAATGGGTTGTTACTGTTGGAATTACTCCATGCTTGGGCGGTGTGCCTCTGCTTCCGCAGTAGCTCTAGGTTGTCTGATTACGGAAATGTTACACACAAAATAGTTTTTGGATCCATAGAGCTCCAGGGCTTTCGTCTCATCGTAGCTTAGGTATTTTTTTCCCGTACCCACAATGCGCGCTCGCACTTTAAGTAATTTAATTAGTAAGTACTTCATCTGTTTCAAATTATAAATAATTTTAAACTTCTTCAGTTTTATCAAAAATAAAAGACGCTCTCGCATCTAATACATTTTATTTTTTCCGATACTTTTTTATTTCTATTTTTTTCCGTATATCTCACATTTTTCACTACTTAATTCTTATGTTCTGTTCCAAAATGATTTATATAAATTAGGACAGATAGAACAGTAATTTATGTCGGTACAAACTAAGAAATCGTGAGGGAAAAACCTATTGGAAAAAATTTCCAGGATAGCTTTGTTTGAAACTGAACTCTCATTTCCGATACTGAATGGTTCATTTTGCCTGTTGCAAAGCAGGATACCCGCCTAAAAAATTTAATTTACTACGTATAGTGATTTTTTTTAGCAAATCTCTTATTTGTAAGTTTATGGCTCCGAGAAATGAGGTAAAACTCCCATTTTAAGATGTAAAATCTCCTAATACACCCCGGAGTCGAGCCCATCAAACTGTTGCTGGATCATCTCAAGAAATGCGGAACGCTGCCGTCAGAAACATGCACAATAATCATGCCCGACCAGGCCCCTACGGCACAGCGGTGAAAGATACTATCTGGAGAGACCAACACAATTCCATTGCATTCTGACTTGCCAACAGTTCGCACAAGTACATGCTGATGATCTGAAATAGAGCGTGCTCAATTTATGCCCAAAGCAACAATTGTCATGCTAAAAGTGACTGCACGATGCATGACAACTACTAGTACTTGCTTTCGAGAAACACCCTCATACGAAGGCGACACTAAAAGATAGGATCCTGAATTCCCGATGACATGATAAGCAAATAATGCAGAAAACGTATGGTGGCTTTCCGGTGCCTACTTGACCTGTAGAGGTGGCCTCCATAGAACACCATCCAGCTTGACATGTCGGCACGCCCATGAAGTCCTGCTACTATAATGCACCGCGATTTATGCAGGCCCCATTATTCTGACGCTTACAGGTCCGTGGCATCGCAATGTGGGAGCCGTGAAACGCCCACCACGTAAATGCTCGGTTGCAGCACACGCCGATTAATCTTCGCATTGAATTACAAAGGAAAGAAATGGCTAGATGCAGAGTCACGCAATAGCTTACGGCAGAGGTATAATTCCAGAAACCATGTCAAGCAGGGCAAGCATATTCAGTAATCGAGTCGATCTCGAAAGTGATCGCTGATGGACTATCTTATCCCAATGGGAAAGAAACATTTATCACTGACCTGAACAAGAAATCTGAGTTTACACGAGAAATAGGGATATGTAACAGCTTGGGGAAACAAAATTACAGAGCAAAACAACAACATTCAGGTCTCTTTCAAATTACAAATTTATACTCCAGCCTCGTCTCACGATCATCATGTCGCCAATCACCTCGTCGAGAAGCGAACTGAGTATGTCGCCCTCTACCTCCTCGCCGGCCTCGAACTCCTCCACCCGGAAATCAACCCATGTGCCCAGCCCGGTGCTCATATCCTTGTCGACAAGCTCATCTTCCACCCATTCTCCCATGCTCTTCCAGCTAGTGATCTCCTTGCAGACTTCGGTCTCTATGCCCCTGCTCAACGCTGCCACCCCTTTGCTCCATGCTGCGTATCCTGCCCGGAAGTAGGTAAGCTGTCTCGTTTCCAGGCATTCATTTACGCAGTCAAACAGGAGCCGTCTGAATCCCCGACGGCCCAAATGATCTTTCCCTTGCGTGTACACATTCATGTTTTCCAATTTCTCAAAAAGGAGGGGGTCCAAAGCTGTTCCATCTTGGTTGACAAATAGTAACCCAAGTTCTTCTGTTGTCAGGTTGACACTGCTCAGCACATCACCAATGTACTCGAGTTCTGTGTTCCTCGATTTCTTTGAACACTGAGTGACATCTGAGATATCTGAAGCATCTAACGATGCAGAAGAGGCTGAATCTATTATCTTGCCCTCAATGTCAGCTGATGGTGGGTTGATAAAGAAACTCCCTGGAATATTCTTAATTTCAGTAGCAATTGAATATCCCTTACTGCCTGTGATTTGAGATGAGATGTTTAGTCTTTATGGAAACAAATGTCAACAGCAAAAGAAGAAACTGCAGAATTCAAGTTAGGTGAATTACCATCGCAGCTTCCTGAGCACTCAGAAGACCAACAACTCTCGCTTACAAAAGTTGGTTCAAGCACAGAGAGGGGGCTTAGATCTTCACGCTCCTGATCCTTCTGTTTATTACTGACGCTGCATTCTTCTGGTTCCTCCACCTAGGTGAAGAAAGTAAAACCAAAATTAGAACAACATATACACAACGAGGCAAATAACAAGTCATAACATAGTAAGACTGTAAGAGTAGGCCACACGGAATAAGGACCTTATCTGTGAGTATCATGGAGTAATCAGAAAATAAGCCCTTAGCAAGTATTAGCACATCTCTATAAGGAAACTGCACACACGTTTCATTCTTTTTGCACATGCATTTTCTTCTTTATTCTGTTTTTTGTTCAACAGCTGTATATTACTAGGCACCTATGAGTCCCACAAAGACAAACATGGCAAAAGTTTTGCATCACTAAAATTATCCCAAAAATCAGTAAACCTCAATAATGCAGAAAGTCCATGAGGCACATAATGTGTGTAAGCGGATGATGACATGTTATGATATTGTCACACAGTCTCACACGTAACATATTCCATAAAGTACAATTTTGAAGAATAGCCACAGATGAGATATAAAAACATAGTGTGCTAAGTAAGCTTATTTTGGTGTCCATGTCTAAGATGACAGACTTTGCATACTAATGACATAATGAAACCATGGATGATAAAAGTTTAGTCAGATTGCAGATAAGACATAGAAATTAGAAAACAATGGAAATCTGACTTTACCTGTAATTTACTGCCACGGAATATTTGGCCTTTAGTTGATGACTGGGCTGATTGACAATAATCAACATATTTAGAAGGTTTCACTTCAGGAGGGGTACAATCAAATACACAACTTTCTGAGCTCCAATTGCTGCAAGAGGAGGTTGGTGGTTCTTCCATGCTAAAAGTAACAGGCATAAATGTGTCACCCCTTGTGAAGGTGATGGAGGGATCAATTTTCGATGTCAGTTCCTTCAACTTCTTTTCTAAGAGAAGGCTCAATGCATCACCATTGACAAAGTTTAGCCCCACTGATGACATCCCTTCAGCCTTGTTATCTGAATCGTCTTTATCACATCCAGAGTCCAGATTAAAACTGTTTCTTGAATCCCACTTACCAGCAAATCTCGAGGGTCCGGCCGAAGGTTTAACCAAGGGTGAGGTGAAGGTAAATGACACAACGTCTGTAGTATCTTTACTTTCCTTGTTCCACTTAGTGTGTTCATCCATGACAACATTAGGTTGAACTTGCTTTTGAGGTTTACCCACTGGTTTTTCAGGAACAAATGTGCCCTTCTCATTGGTGTTGTTCCGCTCTATCAAACGTTTTTTTTGTGGGAAGTCCTTGTTGTTTGATGATGATCCTTCCCCATCACCACTTATGCTTTCAACAATATCTTTTCTGCCACCAGCTTTAGACAGTTTACTTCCGCTCTTGATCTTCCCAGAAGAGGAATCGCCTGCCATCCCCTTTCTAGTTTGCTGCGTTGACGTTGATTTGTTAGGGGGCACCTTGTTTTTGCCCACCATAGAATTCTGTTTCTGGTTATTTTGACGAAGGACCGGGGAAGAAGTGCCGGATGATGATGGCTTCTTTTGTTGCTTGTTTCTCTGGTGATTAGACTGGCTCCTAAAAGGTTGGTTTGATCTCTGCTCATCATGTTCTTTCTGTACACCTGAATTTCTGCTAGAACCACTAACTCCTTCCCTCTTCTGCACGTTGACCTTTGCCTGTAGTGCCAAAGAAATAGATTTACCCTTATTGCTCTTCGAACAACTAGGGTTGTTAATCTCATAAGAATCAACTGAAGACCTGAATATGACAATATCTTCCTCGCCGTTCCAGCTTCGGTTCATCTGCTGTCCTCTGGAAAACCTGACATCTGTCAGCTCATGAGGGGTTCTGGATGATTGTGCCTTCATAGGAACATTCCTCTGAGAAGTTAGAATGCTCTCCCTTGTCTCCGAAACTCTTAAAGGAATTCGAGCTGGGCTGAATGAGCAGATTTTCTCTCTAGAACTGGTTTGTGGCCTTGATTCAAGCCTCTTGGCTGCTTCCTCCATGATCTGAGCAGCATTCCTTGCTGAACTGAAGCCTGGGTTCTTTATGGGAGACAACAATCTGTGGTGAGACATGGGCATGGGCTTTGCGGACCTCGGTGGCAATGCTTCTAACTGGAACCTCTCAATAGGGCTGCTTGGCATCTTCTGTGCTCTCATATCTAACGGCTTCCTTATGTAACCCTGAACTCTCTGAGAGACATGGCTGAACTGGTTATTCATAGGGTACTCAGGACTCCTCTTGAGGCTGTGGCTGTCCCTGAATGATCTTGTGTCACGGAATGGGGTGCAGTACGGCTCTGGAACACCAGAGGAGGGCATGGCGTCCAAGCCCATGAGCCTGGCCACCACACCAGGTGCCTTCATCTCACGCCCTTCCTCATCTGTCACCGAAGACGCGCAACTGTAATCGCTGCTCCCTTTGAAGCTTGACACACCAAGCCCCTCGTCATCATCAAACTGCAAATGTATCATTCACAGAAACATGCATGAATACAATTCCCTGCACCAACATAACATGAACGAATAGCTCAAGTAGCGAGATTATTGGAAGATAACTCACCAAGTGGAGGCGCCCCGACACCAATGTTTCTTCGCTCCTCTTGACAAACTTGGCGCCCTCTGTGAACAAATAAAAATAATACGAAAAATGGGTGAGAAAGCATAAATCAAACGAGGAACTGGTTAGTTTAAGCGAGTCAGGAATTCTTTCGAGCACCTACCAGGCGAGTTGGAGAACAGCTTCTTGCGTGACTTGCGCTTCCAGTCGAACAGGTTGAAGATGCCACCGCCCCCTCCGCCACCACCAATAACCTTCGCTCCACCCTTCTCCGTTCCCATGGATTCCTATAACTCTCTACACTCGAACCAACGCCTCAACAGTCCTTATCATCCGATCCGTGAGAAAATCACCGATTCAGCCTGCGAAAATCAAGCAACGCATCTACCTGAGACCTGAGTCGAACAGACTATCAACTGATAAATCATAAGGCAAAACACCCCACGTCCTAAAAATCAATACATCCGCGAATCGAGTAATCGCCTAAACCTGCTAGCTCGAGAAGCGAAATAAGAAGGGAGAAACAGAAAGACGGGCTCTTAGTATTTGCTTACCTACAGGGCCTCGACTAGAGCTCGAGGGGGCAGCACGTCGCGGCGCGGCCGAAGCGTCAGATTCTACCGGCGACGGCGGCAACCGGGAACAGCGGCGGCGGCGGAGGCCGGGAGCATCAGATCTGGAACGCCGCTAAAGCCCTGGCATTTATGCAGCGGGAGTCGATCCGAGAGTGGTATTAAAAACGCACGCAAGAAATGGTGTTTTCGAATTCTGAGGTTGCGGTGGGTCCCGCTCTGCGTCCTGGTCGCGGGTGGAATGGGTGACCGACGCGTGGGGCAGGAGCGTGCTGGGGACCCACCTGCCGGTGAAAGGGCGCGGGGACGAGGGATTGGGGGAAACGATGAAAGCCGGGGCAACGGCTCTTTGCAAGCGCAGCATTTCAAACTGGGTTCGTCCAAAGGCGGAGGGGAGAGGGTATCGGGCGATCACGAGGTGGGGGCACGCCGCGCGAATCATGATGGACCGAATGCGACGGCCCAGATGCATCCTCGGCAGGGAGTTTCCTATCGTGGGGTGGTTGGCTTGTCCTGGCTCGGGCCAGTTTGCGGCTGCGCGGAGCCGAACAGGAAACACTGTGTTTTGTGACGTGGCCTCGTGTGATTGGTGTGAGGTGCTGCGGATTTGACGGGCCGCTGTGCCTGAGCGGACTAGCGAGGTGAATCCCGCAAGTCAAAGACATATGGAGGTGGGCCCGAGGAGTTTGAAAAACGATTGTGTTGGGAGCGTTGGCCCGGTTGACAGGTGAGGCCGGATGCGCTGAGGCGTTGGAATGAGTTTGTTTTGTTGCGTGGCATGTGATGTGCCCGCCTCGCCAGTGGCGCACGATGGCATTGCATCAGGCACCAACCGTTGCCACCAGCGAGATTTGAATCTGAATCGCAGCTGTTTTGAGGGAGCACATTCTGTGACCAAATGACTCTCGATGGCCCCAGCTCTGACTGAACTTTACTGAAACAAAATTTATGAAGTTTGCTGGATTCTTATGATCAGCTTAATGAACAGAGTGTGTGGAGATTAACCAATAACCACTACATTGACTTAAATTGTTGTCCTTTTTAGTACGTAGTTCGAACTTCATCGTTAATAAATTGATTAGTGCAAAATTGATTGATGACAGCTCTATTTTTGTTTGAACCAAGATTGATGAGAGCTCTAATGTTTAAGATTGTCTCATTTATGCAGCGATGAAAATCCTCAACAGAAGTCGTGCAAGATCTGAAGTGATGATGATCGTCGACAAGATTAAGAAGAAATGCTCGAGAATAAACAACGTGACGAGAGTAGGATAGAAGATGGAAAGAAACCAATTTCAGCTCTTTATGTTACCGGTAGCCTTTTGTTATATTTCTGGATTTGGGGTGACTCTAATTGTCTATTGAGTTACCTGAACCTGATGATTATAGATGCTTCGTAGTGATCGTCTTAATTTAGAGTGGCGAGACATTTTTTCTAGCGATGTGTCGCTGGTAGAGTGGAGTTTCTGGAGGTTGTGTTACAACAAACCTTTGTTTATTTGCTTTCTTATAAAGCAGGGCCAATGTCTTTTGGTCTATCTATGAGAGCTCATGATGATCACGAAGTCACAAACTAGCAGCCTAATGCTCTGTTTGCGCTTCTGTTTCCAGTCATGATGTGCCCGCTCTTTGCCTCTCTTCCCCTTCCCCTCCCGGTGACAGCAATGACCACCTCTCGCCACGATTGGGAGCCCTCACCTCATTCACTTGCTCTCCCATTCCCTCGAAGGATTTACCGTAACCACGGTTCCTCCTCTGTTTACCCTCACCATGGCGTCGTTCCTCCCTAAGCTCTCCTTTTCATAGTTCATGCTGGATGTCGCCACTGTTGCCAAGGTCAGGTTATGTGATCAGGATTTCTAGTCGCTTGGTTGACCTGCATCGGCTGGAGCTTTCACTCGCTTAGCTGAAGAAATAGCTACAGCGCCGTCATGAACGGACAGACGGTGGGCGTAATGGCAATAGAGCTGCTGAATGCTCGCCACGGAAACAACTTTGGGGCACCGTCTTACTTCTACTGCCAACGGGCAGAGCCGCATACATAAGTTCATCAGAAGAAGGAGCATAGAATCAATCAACCACTTGTCCGCTTGAGAGACTAAAACATTTGGTTATGTGAGATGGAGTGTTGGATTCGATGGCTTTCCTTTTATTCAGCTGTTAGGTGTCACAAACTCCTAGCGATGTGCTGGGCTTTGTGTTTTGAAGCCGAAGAATCAGCATGTCACTTGAGGTCCGTGCACACCAGAACAAGGCCATGAATAAAGTTTGGGCATGCTAGAACGTGGCAGTAAGAGCTGAGCCGAAACTTAAAACAGTGCCATAGAAAGCCCAACAAAAGATCAAGCTCAAAAGATACGAGAATTTTTGCAGCTTTCCACGGGGCTATGGGCGACGCCGAAGACCAGAGCCCAGAGGGAGCAAGAAGCTCCCTCCCTTTGCTTTATGTCTGGTCTTGCCATAAGGGGTCACGAGATACACAGCGATACATGAGAATTTGGACTCTGTTCTGCACTGTAATATCGTGTGTAGCTCGCCAGCAAAGAGTCACGAGACACGATCTGAACTGAACCATTAACATCTACAAAACATTTGACTCTGTCCCGTATACGATATTTAATTTTTCAAAACAATTTTGCAATGAAACATTTTAGACTTTGATGCAGCGATGCCATTGCTTCAGACGAATCATCGGACGTAAAATTGTGACTGTAAAGTTACACTTCGAATCTCTTTAGCTGAAAAAATAAACTTACCTATTTGCATGACTAATTAGTTTTAGCCAAGGTTTTGAAAACCCAGTGAGAATCTGATTTTCGGTGAAAAAAAATCAGACCGGACCGGTTTAATGCAAAAACAAGCTGATTTTCACCGATTTCTAAAACCTTGGTTTGAGCTATCAACTGAAAGGCAAAACGCTGAATGAAAGGCAAAACGCTGAAACCAATCAATCTAGTGGCCGCCTAATCAGTATACCCTCAGATACACGAACAAATAAACGCGTGCACTTGAAACAACGGCCAAACCATTCACAAACCAAACAGAACAGACGGATTCACGAAAAAAAAATGTTTATATACTGTATGTATATAATGATTCTGCTGTATACAACTGCTGTGCAAGTATGCGTGGAGGAATTTTTCAGATCTCAAAACTGAACTGCTAATGCCGCGACCAGGTGGAGGAAACCAGAGGATCGATCTCATCTAGGATCTAGCTGACGCTCCTCTGCATCATCTCGTTGTACTGCAGCCACGAGAGCTGGCGCTGCAGCTTCATCTGCGCGTAGAACCGGGCGATGAACTCGTCCGCCTTCACGTCCACGCCGGCGTCCTCACCGCCCTCTCCCGCCGAGGTGGCCGTGCTCGCGCGGC
>BCLG01000644.1:0-47511 GCA_001602295.1 Zoysia matrella | reverse complement strand
GCGTGGGTGGGTGGCCGCGGCCGGGCCGGTGGGCAGGTTGGACCGTTTGGAGCTGCTGGGTTGGACTTGTCCCGCCCGCCGCGCCGCGGTAATCCGCAAAGCCGTGCGCGGTGTGGCGTTCCGATGCGTTTTCTTGGGTGGGTTCGGCGTTGGCATCGCCGTCGACGCCGTGCCCCAGTGGCGTGCGCCCCAGACCCGGTGCTACCTTACGTGTGCGTGACTCGAGAGCAAGTGTCATGGGGAGGGAGGCGACGAGGGAGAGGAGAATTTGCCCGGGTCGTCTCCTCACGCTGATCCACTTCGTAAGTTCAGATTACGCGGCGTTGTGCCAATCAAAGTACTGGTATATCGGAGCTCTATGTTCAGATGAGGCGATACGGGCAGCACCCATCCAAACCACAACTGCAAAACTGTTGATCTCTTAGCGACTCATTCAACCAGATCCGGAGCTCAAGAAACGCAACAATGATAGCCTTGTCTCTGCCATGTGAGCTGCAGATGACAGGTTCATCTTACTACGGCTTCCCTGATGAATGGAGTAGTTACGACAGTTCACGAACACGTGAAGCTCGGATGAACTCGCTGGGCCCAATTTGTCAGTTTAGAAAATAAACAAACAGTTTTAAGTACTTCCAGTGTTGTGGTAACGTTTAGAGGATTCACAAACACAAGCAGGCTTTGGAAGCAAACAAAAAGGAAGGACTTTGGATGCGTTCGACCATCCGCGTCACAAAAATGGATAATTTTGATTGTGGGAATCCCGAATCAAATGTAGGCAAGTTGCTAAAAACATGTATTCATTATACGTTTAAGCGGAGTAAATCAGGTGTTATACTTTCTTTATCAAGCAGAGACAGTAGCTCATAATTTCAGTCACAACCGGCATTACCTTCAGTCACATAACTGAAGCCATGATTTCTCAATTCCTCACACAGCTGGAGGTGATCAAATGCCTCCCTAATCGGTTCTCTACAACAGGACATACAATTCATTATGAGAGATTAATCCTCCTCTAGTTTCAAATGGACAGTGCACAGACAGTATAAAACTGCATGTTATTTGGCAAAAAGCAGATTTAAAAACTTAAACAAAATGGTAACCTGCTCGTGCTAATATGCAGTATGTCAATATAAATTAAACCAAAACAGCATCATATTGTTGCCGATATCCTGTTTAATATTACATTCATGAATTTCAGGGCATGATTAAGGTTTAAGCAGCCTCACACCATAAATTACACAAAATGAATATAAACCACATATACCAAGAATAGTAATAAACCGATAGCTAGTCGCACACAACACATACCCACATGCGCGCGCGCACGCACAAACTTGGTTCAGCGTACTACTAAGCGTGGTAACCATAACTCAGCAGTCCGAAATATTTTGAGAGTTCTGGAAGAACACTACAGTTTTGCAAAATACTTTGGTTTTCGAAAGTAAGGAGATGTTTATATGTAAAAAATCGTATAGTTTTAAAAAACGATATTGTTGGTAGAAGTGCAACCATTTTGGAATTTAAAAACTCCATCCCTGGCCATTTTTTTTTTCTAAACCATAGTTTTGTTTGACACTGACTTCTGAAACCAAGGTTTCTTGATACCTCGGTATTGGAAAACTGCAACACCCAAACATGGCCTTAAGCTGCAAAATCATCGCTACAATATCAACTGATAATGATAGCTTCCAAACACAGTTTAGGGACACTTGCATCTCCTTAGTCTCTAATTTGCTACCACAACAACATTTTACTTAGTGGTAGAGCTTCAGGAGCAAGCTTCCTAGGGGATTAAAATTTTCACAAAACTTCGTGATGTATAGCAGTAAAACTAAAAGCAACCATGGCTATATGAAAGGTAAAATCAGATGAAATACGACAACAGCACCATACTTTATGGCGTTACATGAAGTACTGGCCAAAAGAGCAGTAAGAAAGGCAGGTTCAGCTCCAATTCAAAGGTAATAACATAAATACATACAGTATACATCAAGTAAGTTATAACTGGATGGATCTCTCCAGATCTTCTTTGTTTTGGAATAGAAAGCAGATACTCACCATTATTTCCAGGTTTATCGAATTGACCTAGTGTCATAGCCTGGTAGGTGGAGACTGACCACATAAACAGTAGCTGCAAACTGGATGACATTTCCAGGTTTATGTCATGGCTTTAGTTTTCAGAATTCCTTCACCTGGCCCTTCAATGCCTCTTTTATGCTTGGGTGCATCGTACATGAGCACTTAACTTCATAGTGTGTCAGACTTTACTTACATTGTATCAAGAGTTTGATATCCAACTTGGCAAATGTTCTATAAATTAAAAAAGTGAAGGGGGAAAAGATAAGGAAACTAGTCCCTCTGGTTTTTAATTGTTGATGTTGGTCAATGCAAATTTGTACTGACATCAACAGTAAAAAAAAGAGTTAGTATATGCATGGATTTAGTGTGCATGAAAGTCAGATTATGGTGACTAACCTGGTGTCTGGAGAACAATAGTGAATCTTGCTAAAGCAAATTAGTTTGGCATGGAGACCCCTTCCCTAACAAAAAGCTAAAGCTTGCCGCTGCAACTTAATGTGTATGATTTGGGTTGCAGCTAGATACTAAGCTGTTGCCATGTAGTAATCAGAGAACCAAGTACTAACTCTGTCCCATAAAAAGTCTATTTGTGGCTTAGGTTGACTGTGTTTCTTTCTTCTCTTTGACTAAGAATTTATATAAAGTTTATTTGTGGGTTTGGTTGACTGTGTTTCTTTCTTCTCTTTGACTAAGAATTTATATAAATTTGATAAACTTTAATAACGTAAAATTTATATTGTTAAATTCATCATGAAAAATATTTTCATAATATATAATTTATGTGTTCATAAAGTTTATTAAGTTTTAGAAAATCATTGGTCAAAGAGAAGAACAAAGCACAGTCAAACAAACCTAGAAATTGACTTTTTGTGGGACAGAGGGAGTATATTT
Source organism: Zoysia matrella (assembly GCA_001602295.1). Classification (NCBI taxonomy): domain Eukaryota; kingdom Viridiplantae; phylum Streptophyta; class Magnoliopsida; order Poales; family Poaceae; genus Zoysia; species Zoysia matrella. The sequence goes on along the minus strand of BCLG01000644.1, from coordinate 44,541 downwards.
TTATTTCTCCTCTAGTGAAATCAATCGTGCACATACATATTTAAGAAGCATAAGAAAAATCAAACAATCACAAGGCCTGAAAACTGAATATTTGCATTCCAATCAAATGTTCCAGAATGAACTTATTAAGTCCTCCAGTGGACTGTATACCAGTTTTGGGAGCATTCTGATTCCAAGAGGCAACCCCTGCGCTACAATCAAATGTAACAGCATGAACTTCATTCAGCCCCTGGACCTGTAAACAGTTTTGCGAGCATCAAGATTCCCAGAGTCAACCCTTAATTGTTGCTCCAATCAGAGCTTTATTTCTGTATATGATGTGCTATTTAACATAGACTGAAGCTGAGAGCAAGCCAATCATGAGGCTTCAATAAGAATTCCAGTTCTTATGTGTGTGCTGATCAAAGCGGAAAGCAAGCCAGTGGATGCCATCAGCATGGAGCTTCTGAGCAACCCCTTACCATCGGTCATAATCCCCTAAGTTGGATACTAAGCTGTGTATTTTTTGTTCCCTCTCACTGTTCAACTCCACAGCATTTGATTTGAGTTGCATATAGATACTAAGCTGGGGTTTTTCCAATCTCAGGAATGTGCCTGAGCACATATTTCATTAAAAGCAAGAGTAGATACTAAGCTGTTAACAGGTACTCGATCCAGTAATCAGAGAGCTATGTAGATTTGTAGTTCCTTTCATCTATTAAATCAATTATATGAGATATACACAAATTGAACGATCATGAGGGTCGAATAACTAATATCCTGTGCTCCATTCAAATGTACCAGCATGAATTTCATTCAGTCCCTAGGGGATCTGTATACCAGTTTTGGGAGCATCCAGCTTCCCAGGGCAACCTTAATTCTCGCTCCAATCAGAGTTTTATTTCATCATATGATACGTTATTATAACATATACCTTCCGGCTTCAAAAAGAATTCCAGTTCTTGTGCGTGCTGATCAACGCTGATAGCAAGCCAGCAGATGCCATCAGCGTGGAGCTCCCGAGCAAGCCCTTTCCATCGGTGACGTCCCCCAGCGCCATAACCGCGTCCGCGACGTCCTGCACCACCGCCATCCGCTTGAGCAGCAGCTTGCCCCGCATCACCCTGACCGCCTCGCTCTCCTCCCCGCATCCCTCCGACAGCCGCTTCTTGATCGAGGACTCAATCTTCGCCACCTCTTCCAGCTTAATCGCGATCGAGCCGACGTAGCCCAGCAGCTCCGCCCAGGCGCTGATGCGCTGGAGGCGGGGAAGAAGGTGCGCGGGCAGGAGGCCGGCCTTGGCGAGCCACACGAACTGCTCGAAGAAGTAGTAGACGCCCTCGCCGCCGTAGGCGAGGGCGGCTAGTGCCGGCGACGGGTGCTGCGGGTGCTCGCGTAGGGCGTTGACGGACTGCACGAACTTGCCGAGGCGGAAGGCCTTGCGGCTGAGCCCGACGCTGGACTCGAAGGATTTGAGCCGCGCGGAGGCCGCGGGCGGCAGCGGCGGGCCCGCGGAGAGCGCGAGGCGCGCGGCGTAGCGGGAGATCTTGAGGAGCTTGTCGACGCCGTCGCGGCGGGCGAGGTAGGCCTCGAGGTGGGAGAGGAAATCGCGGGGCGGCGCCGCGGCCGCCGCCAACGGCCTCTTCTGGGCTTCGGAGGAGGCGGGCATGGCCGTTGGTGCTCGCGGGGAGGCGGGGGTCGCGGGCAGCTCCGGTGTGGGCGGTTGGGCAGCGGTTGCGTCCTTTTGATGGGGACGAGCGTCGTGTAGGGAGGGGGTTGGGGATTTCGTCCCAGTTCGAATCGACGACCCGAGGCGCCGAGCAGGACGACGAACCAATGGGCTGGAAGGTCGGGACCACACGTCAGCGTCAATCCCTCGAGGAATGCAAAGGGCGCGTTCGTTTGTTGGCTGTTGCTTTTTCAAGCTGCAGATGCACAGCGTTGGGCAGCTTAAACAGTGTAAATAATATACTAATGATTCAGCTGTTGCATCAGTTTCGGTGCTTGCAGCAGTCGAACGGCTGAACAGCACAGCGGTAGCTCAAAAACGCCACAGCCCAAGGAAACGAACGCGCCCAAAAGGACAACGCCGCTCCCCGCGGCGGCGCCTTGGCTCGACTAGAGATGGCCAATGGCAGGCCCGGACATAGCAGGTCAGTAGGGGTGTGTTTGGTTTGAGAATAAGAATGAATGGGATCATTCTATTTATGTTTTTTTAATGGATCCATCGTATTCAATGTTTGATATAAGTTGGATGGGACGCTTTACATTTTTTGTTTGATTGGTTGATATGTATTTGAATGAGCATAATCAACTAATTATACTAGTAAAATAAAAATTATATTACTATAATACACTAATATTAATTAATACTATTAATATGTAGAAATAAATAATAAATAAAAATATGTTAGTATCATTAATTATACTATAATTATGTTACAAATTAAATAAAAATAAATATATTAATACTTATAAAATATTATATATATATACATATCTTAATTAACAATAATATAAGTTAATTATCATTAATCATATTACTAACTAGCATACTTAGACAACATGAATGAGCTCATCAAATTAAAAAAGCCGAATGACTCCATATAGCATCTACAGAGAATATTTTGTAAACTTGAGTGACTCCATCCAAACTGACGACGAGCCAAACAGGTCGAAAAGCTGAGATCGTCTCGTTCAGCTTGATGGAACGAAACAAACGCATCCTAGATCACTGATATCACTGGTCGCCGGTTATCGACTCGCCCAACCCAACGAGCGATGCCACGCTGCCATTGCTGTGCCCAGTGAAAGCTCCATTGCGCTCACGCTCTGCTCTGCTTTGATGGATCGGTCAATCAGTCGATCGGCGAAAGAACGTATCGAGCGGGAGTCGCTTCGCACGGTCGGCGCGGACCATTCTTGCACGACCCTTGTAGTCCATAGGCACGTTTCTCCTTGCGTGTTGGAAAGCTATTACTAGCACAGAATTTTCTTCCAGGATTCACACCCATCACGATCAGCTTGCGAATTTGCAACAAGCAGGCCGTTAAAGGCCACTGCGATATTTAGCCCAAAGGCTGCAAACGTGAGTAGCAGTGTGGGACACACGTAACAGTTTGGGCTTGTCTTCAACTCGTAAATGGGCCGTTTCTCTCAGTCAAACTGCTGGGCCGCGTCGCACTTAAATTCTCTCTCCTCTTTTTTCTTTTTTTTTTCTTTCAAAATTCGTGGTCGTGATCCGGGAACAAGCTTCGTTTAACGCCCACAGCAAAAACTGTTGAGAATATTTGTCATGTGCGCGCTCCACTAACAATAGTAGAATGCAAAGAGGAAGGTATCGGAACTCTGAAGGTGGTGGCGGATCAAATAACCAAAAAATTATATTATCAAGAACTTACTGATTGGATCTCAAAGCCTTTGCTTCAGAATAGAGAGTGAGCGAGCTCGAAATCATTTCCCCGTCCCGTGCAATGATGGTGTCGCCACTGATCCTTATATTAAGCCATCTCTCCGTGGATTAGGTGGCATGGTCGTGTTTTTGTATCGATCGCCATTAGGTTAAGATACACAGTACTGTTCGTCATAGCTTGTTCTTATCAGTGAAGTAATCTACCAAAGCTCGTTTTGCACAGCATTTTCTTCATTTCTGTTGCTTCGCTGCTTTTGGGATGCGTACATTTACTCTCGCTCCCTCAGTGATTCCCCTGGGTTACATATATGTAATGAAAGATGCTCTTAGAACTGATATGAGAATTTACAGCGTTCATGTGATCTTCGGTTGAGCTTATGTCTACATGTTTAGAGAAGAGAGGTGGAAAGGTGAGACTTTAGCAGTCAATCATTTGCCCTTTCCGAGTATATTATCCCAGGGTCCCAGGTAAATTTTTAGTCCCTTCCATTGGCAATGTCTTCATGCTACTGCGAGCAGCTGAGTTGTCCGGTTAGCTTTGCCTGAATTGGATAATCACGTACTCTCTCTTCGTTTTTTTAATTGTTGTTACCGTTGAGTTTTAATTTTGATTATTCATTTTATTCAAAAATTTTTATAAAATATAATATTTTTTATTATAATTTTATTTATTATTAGAGTTATTTGAATCATAATTTAAAATTTTACATATTTAAAATAATTTTTTAAATAAAATAAGTAGATAAAATTGAAATTGAAAGTTAACAGGGACACGAAGTGAGTACCAAGCTGCAGCCACCAAGAACCGCCTCCTCCTTTCCGGTGCGAGGAGACATGATGCCTCAAAAAGGCTCAACGCCTACCTGGCCATCTTGATTGCAACGCATAAATGTTCCATGGAGGTGCAGAAGGCAGCAGGGAGCCACTCGTCAGACTGGAGGTCGGAAAGCGCGAGCTGAGGAAGAGATTGGACGATATCGTTTTCTTTTGAGCGTTGCTCGAGACCTTCGTCATGTGCTTCTGGGCGGCAGCCAGCTCCACCCCCAGCGAAAAGTGAGCGCCTTTGGACCATCGATCTCTTCCTCTTTTTTTTATTCATTCCGTGGGTTTCTGTTTCTTTTCCTTCTGGATAAATGTGGCAAAAATAACGGTTGTCAACAAGGTGGTTACAACGCCAACCAGGCAATCAAAGAAGAGCAGGTTTGGAGCTACGAGGCTGGGACAACCACTAACCAGCAGGACCATGCCTTTCTTCAGCGCAGCAGATCACGGTATCCTATTTGCTCCCCACGCAAGTTGGCTTACAGGAAAAGGTCTAGTCTTCGAGACTAGAGATGAGCACTGAAGAACTGGAGCATCCGCAAACACGATGATAAGAAGAAGGCCTGACCAAAAGCTGCTAGCAGCGGATCCAGTAAACAGTACAAAAATCTATTCTCGACCGCTGCTAATAATTAGCAAGCGTGGGCATTATTCAATCCGGTTCAACTCGATTAAAGCGCCTTTGGTGAAGATTATAGGGGCAAATTTTACTAATGGTTATTATAGTTTATACTATAATCTCTATCAAACATTTAAAACTTATAAAATTATACATACAATCATTTATAATCGCTTCTATATTGTGTGCTAGCATTTATAAGCTATAAATAGTAGTTTTACCACTTCTCTATTCTTTAAGTTTTGTCAAACAATTTTAATATAAAAAATAGATTATACAGGTAAGTTGAATAAGTGATTTTTATAAATAATCTAAAGTGTGAGCATTTTTTTAATAATCATAATCTCTTAAAAAAAGCCTAAAAAGGCGGATGGCGATGATTGCATCTCCCTGGAGTCTAGGCAGGCGTTCGCTGCTCTCTAGCTAGCTTCAGCAGCTGCGTGACTCTATCTGTCCCTCGCAGGACGATCGATGGAACGGAACTATTAGCCGCGCGGCAGCGTGGTATGTTGGCGTAGGCTTTTGACGCTTAATTCCAGCTTGATCATTCCGCCCCCTCCTGAAGAATTGCTACCTTTCTTGAGAGACTTATATAGAACGTCAGTGTAAGCAGTGTAAAGTGATGCTTTCGTTCTTCAAGTCAGATCAAAAGGGTGATTCAGAATATAAGTTTCCAGTCCTAAAAACAGAGAATTTAAAATAAACTAGCAGCTGTTTAAAAAGGCATCATCAACCTACCATCAATTCTTGTTTGTGTTGGCAAGCAAGATGATTGATGTGTCAACCGATCGCGAGGTAGCTGCACTGCACTATACCGACGCTCCACTCGCGCTTGACGACCCCCCAGCTTCCTCCCCGATCCGTTACCTAGCTACCACGTTGTTGTTGACGCGCGCGGGACAGCGACCGCGCCGTCGCGTACCAGCAATCACCTTGATCCGATCCGTAACAACCGAAACGCGCGCCGGGCTCATCAACAAGTCTCCACCGCCTCCACGATCGGCCGAACGCCGCTGATCGAGCTCCGCGCCATCTAACTCACCAATATCCTTCGGGTGCGAGCTCACTTGCTCGACAAGCGTCGCTCGGACGAACGTGGCCGTCTCCGATCCGCTATTAGGGCTTTTTTTTTTGTTGGAAAGGGAGAAGCTAATCGAAGAACGAGTTTGCTTTAACCAGGGTGGCGGTTGGTTGCTGCGCTCTTGCTTGCTTGCACAGTGCCTACCACTTGGTCGATTGATCCAACGAGGCAATGCAACCACACGATCGATCGATGCAGCGCAAGCTAAGCCGCGCGCGCGCTCCTTTTCCTCCGCCGCACGCAACCGCGCCCGTACGTGCCGCCGGCCGCGGGCAACATACGGCCCGGGTCCGCGAGAAAACGCTGCCCCAGCGCGCGCCGGCCTGGTTTCGTTCGCGCCGTACAGCTGCCTTTTTCACTGGAAGCATGCCGTGCAACGCCGCGATGCCACCGATCCATGCAGGCGTTGCGTCCGATCACGTTGTCCGGCCGTCGATCGCGTGCGTTGCGTCGCATGTGCATGCGGCCCCAGGAACGACCGACCACCGGGTGATGAGCGACCAACGGACCACACCGCTGGACCACGCTCACGTACTGAGGTGAGGCCAGGACCGAGCACAGATTATGAGTGGATTTTGGCAGGACGCCCTGTCATACGGACGCGGTTCCGTTCTGTCTGATCATAGGTGCGGACGGATCCCGATATGCGATGTGTTTTTGCAATGGAGGCATATGTGGTGAGGTTCAAGAGTGCTGAGAGAGAGTGGAGCGTCCGCTCGGCAGAATGTTCTGTCTTTTTTTTTTTATACAGCGCAGATTTGGGGGTGCGAGATCTTCGCCGACCGGCCGAGCAAATACAGCGTTACGAGTTGTTTGACGTCGCATTCCTCAGGTATCTTCAGGAAAGGCAGGCATACACGCAGAGACAACGAGATATACAGGACGTACCAGTCACTCCTTGATCGTTTCTAGAGTGTACTCCTTCCTGATGTCATCGTTAATTTTTAAATTCAACTTCGACCATTCGTTTTATTTAAAAAATTTGCTCGAATGAGTAAAATTTTAAGATATAATTCAAATAACTGAAATAATAAATCAAATTATATTAAAATATATAAAATTTATCAATTTTTTTTAATAAGATGAATAGATAAAGTTAAATTAAAAAGTTAACGGTGATATTAATTAAAAAACAGAGAGAGTAAGTTTTAATTTTGTGTGTGAGAGCTACAGCTAATCATGTTGCTATCTCGCAAATGCTGCAATAGGGCATTCCACTGTAAGCTACACCCACGTTCTTGGCGGAGATCAACAGGGACCAAGCGTACTCCGATCCGGACCAAAAATGCTCTCGAGAAAGATGCTTCTTTTGCTTGTATGACCACTGATCGACCACATCAAACAAAATGGATTCGATGAGTAGTAAGATTTATGGTGGAGTACTACTTTCGTCTCAAAATGTAAGTATTTTTAGTTTTAATAAAGTCAATTTTTTTCAACTTTGATTAATAATATATACTTAAAAAATTAAAAATAATTTAATATTAAAAGTTAATATGAAAGTTTATTTCATGATAAATCTAGTAATATAATTTGTATGCAATAAAACTTCATAAATTTTTTATTATTAATAGTCAAAATTAAAAAAAAATTAATTTTGACTAAAGCTAAAAATACTTATATTTTAGAACTGAGGAAGTAATTAGATATTTTCATTCCCGTGGTACTCTCTTTGGCCCTCGCATTACACCATAGATCGAACTTAATAAATTGATTTGATGTCAACAACGTGAGACGTTTCCGGCCTATGGTTCGTTCCATACGACATGCTCCGAGTTTCGGACGAGATGGACCCGTATCATTTGCACCTAACGCCGGAAATTGAGAACAAAATTGGATGGCGAATTGTCCTGTGAGCTTTTTAAGCATCAAGCATGCTAACCTCCGAAGAGAGAAAAGAGGGGAAACAGTAATCGTAGGAAACAAAATTATAGGCATAGGCTTGCAGTACCACACTGCTTGTTTTGGTGATGAGACACAAAAGCCGTGGGAAGTAGCAAGTGATAAAGCTGGTTGAACGTTGCCTCATTGTCATCGGTACACAAACAATTTACAATAAGATTATGATGAAATACCCAAATCCAACTCACCAGAAAGGCAGCGAAATCGTATTTTACCAGGCCTTCCCCCGGCTACACGACCACCCACCGCCACGCCACACGTCGCCGCATGCAGAAACAAAGAACCCCCCGCTCCACCGCGGCTGACTCCCTGCTACCCCCTCCCCTCCTCTCGTCGCTTTCGTGGCCGGCAGCAACCACTTCGGCTCTATCTTTTCCTCGTGGCGGGGCGGCAGGAGGCCTCCCAAAGACACGCCGGCCGGACCCACTGCCGCGTGGGCCTCGCTTTGCTTTCGTCTCGCCGATGCCTCGCATGGAGCCGAGAACGTAGCCGGGGGAGGAACGAGAAGACGAGCCCGGTGGCTGGTGTCCGGTGATTTGGGAGCAGAGCTCGTGTGGGCAGGGGTGGTGATCAACTCGCGGTCACAGGATTGCTTAGAGGAGCGCTAGGTCCTTTGGACCTTTGTTTTGATCGTTTTGGATGTTCTGGTTTGGAGTTTGGAATTTGAATTGACGCTCTTCCGAATTATAAACACATGTATCACCATCCAATCTTCGGGGCAGGTTTGGTAAATGCAGGTCATACCTTGATCATGTTAAACGTTTGGAGTAAATTGAAATTTTATCTGGTATACTTCTCTATTCAACAATGTAAGTTATATATAATGAAGCTACTCTACTTTTTATAATGAACATAAAGATAAGAATTGATCAAAATTTATAAAAATCATTGATCAAAGATATATTTTACTAAATTTATAGAAAAAACTTATTTTAGGTAGATGGAATAAATACTATTTTTTTTAAAAAAACTCACTGTTGAATAAGGGAGGTTCTATTTTCGCATGAAGTCACCTTATCGCATGTTTTTGCTTTGTGCACCTTTCTATCTTGCACTCTTGTTCTCAGGGGTGAAGCCATGTGCAGCCGTTGGGGTCAGCTGACCCAACGATATTTTTCAAATCAATGGGAAAAACTATTTATCACTGTTTGTAAAGCTAATTGACCCCATCAATTAAGCATGATGACACCGTCAAAATGTTGCGCTAGCTTCGCCCCTGCTTGTTCCAGACATTTTTATGCAATTGATTCCTACAAATTATTACGTTCCAAGCAGGGTCTAAAGGATGTAAATGACCTTGTACCTCAAGAATTTATGCAATTCATAGTCACATAACATTCCAACCCTTTGTTTTCTTATAATTTTCTTATCTTGCTAAAAATAAAGTAATCAGCATAAAAATACATATTGCAAAAATAGAAGTACACATTTTGTGTTCATTAGGTTTGCTCGTACTCCCACTCTTGAAAAAGCCCAGCAAGCCACTTTTCCTTAGTGTAAAACGCAGACGATAGATTGCAAGGCAGAATGTCTATTATTGGTGACGTGGTTAGCAGTAACTAATCAGCTCCCGAACCTGAGGCTGAAGCTCGCGAGTCATGATCATAGTGCCCTTTACTCAAACAAACTCGCCGAGCGGCGAGCACAAATAAATCAACAAAGGAGATGAACGGGGGGCCAAAAATTCCACTTCACTAACCACCATTTTTAAACACGGAACAGCCGAAAGAAAAGCGAGCGAGCACGCCACAAAGCTCCCACCTCCCCTTCCTCTCCATTATAACCACCCCGACCCACAAAACCACCACGCACGAAGCAGAGCCAGCGCCCCATTAATGGACTCCGCAGCAGCTTGATTCCGCCGTCCATTTCAAACCGACCTAGCCGAGCGCAGCGGGAGGCGGACGGATGGACATGGCGGAGACAGCGGCGCCGGCGGTCCTCTCGCTCTCCGCGGCCGCCGTGGTGGAGGACGTGCTGCGTCAGCACGGATGCCGCCTCCGCGACCGCGACCTCGCCTCGCGCAGGACGGAGGAGACCGGTGCGGTTCGCGCGTCCCCTCGTCTCGCTTTCGTTCGTTTTGGCTTTAAGCGAGAGTGGCGTTTTCTGAATTTTGTCTGTTTCGGGTTTTTGGCCCCCCTGCAGCGGCGAGGCGGAACGAAGCGGCGGGGTGGCTGCGCCGCACGGTGGGGGCGGTCGCCGCGCGCGACCTGCCGGAGGAGCCGTCCGAGGAGGAATTCCGCCTCGGCCTCCGCAACGGTCAGATCCTATGCGGCGCGCTCAACAGGGTCCACCCTGGCGCCGTCGCCAAGGCAAGCGCTCGCGTCGTGATCGTTCATTTGCCCCGTTTTCTGTTGCCGCGCTGTTGTTGCCAGTGTGGCGTGACGGTGCCTATTTTCTCTCGACGCGTACCCTGCAGGTGGTCGTGAACACGGCGGCGGACTCCGTGCTGCAGCCCGACGGCGCGGCGCTATCGGCATTCCAGTACTTCGAGAACGTGCGCAACTTCCTGGTGGCGGCGCAGGAGATCGGCCTCCCCTGCTTCGAGGCCTCCGATTTGGAGCAGGTTCGTGTCGGCGAGAGCGGGTGGGCTGGGCGCCACCACTTGACGTTGCTTGCAGCTGGAGCAAACTTTCTCTCCTGGAGCCTGTGACCTTGATACGCGCCTTTTTCTCTTTCGGGTTGCAGGGAGGGAAGAGCGCCAGGGTGGTGAACTGTGTCCTTGCACTGAAATCGTACGGCGACTGGAAGCAATGCGGTGGCACCGGGCCATGGAAGTACGGGGGGAACCTCAAGCCATCGGCTTCCGGAAAGTCGTTCCTCAGGAAGAACTCCGAGCCGTTCCGGAGGAGCCAGTCGATGAATGATGGTGAAGTGTCATACGAGGAGGCCGGATTCAGTGGTGATGCTCATTTTGATTCCTGCGACACGGTTAGCTCCATTCACTAATTTTGAAGCTGTATTGTCTTGTTATTCTTGATGCAGTCTGATTAATCTTCTGGTTCGCATGAATGTCTCCAAAACAGTCGACGTCGCGTCCATTGAAAATGCTGATCAGTGCTGTTTTGTCCGACAAGGGACCAGATGAAGTTCCACAGGTAGGCCTGTCTGCTTTCATATGATACTTTCCAGTTCAATTGGTAATGTGATAATTAGTTCCTTTTTCATTCGATCAAGAGATTACCAATTCCATGAAGTTTTCTTATGATGTTGTCTGCATGCAGCTCTTAGAATCCATGCTTGTCAAACTAGTCGAAGAATTTGAGAATCGTCTGAACAGCCAAAACGAATTGGTTTGTTTTCTTCCGACTGTCCATTTCTAAAGCTTTGTATTTATGAAATCCTTCTGATCAATAATACAGATATACAATGAAAGTTTCAATACATTTGGACAGGTCAAAGCAGCTCTAAAAACTGGTATTGACAACACAAAATCTTTCTCGAAATCAAAGGTTCTGGCTGAGACCACTCCTAGTCCCAGAGGAAGAAAGGCAAGTTGTAAATCATTTTTTGTTTAAGATGCTTAAACTGTGTTTAATTATCAAGTAACTCCTTGCATTGTCAAATATAGTTAGGATAAATATGTTACTAATTTTAGTACATCCAAAAAAAGTTTCTTAATTATTCTCCTCTACAGATGGATACAACAGAGATTTATTGCAAACATAAACAGATAAAAAAAGAAGCATTTAGAGAAGTGACACTGAAGCAACATTCAATTCTGCAACTACAATCGAAGAATGTTGAGGTAACTTTCCAGTGTTCGTTTTCTTCCTCAATAGCTTTGTACTGGTTAATATAACCTTCCATGGTTATTGTGTAGGAACTAAAAGCTGATCTGATAACTACAAAAGCAGGCATGGAGTTTCTTCAAATGAAGTATTCTGAGGACCTCAACATACTAGGTAATATGAATCCTTGAATTCTAGTAGTTTTTCAATATTTAACCACTTCAATAAAATAATTAAAGAAAGTATATATACGCATTTTTTTTCAGGTAGGCATCTTTTTAGCCTGGCTAATGCTGCTTCAGGCTATCACAAAGTTCTTGAAGAAAATCGAAAGCTATATAATCAGGTGCAGGACCTTAAAGGTGAGCTTGCTACATTGAGTATCTACGAGTAGAATTTCTAACTGAAATAAATAAATAGCTGATGCTTTGTCAAATATACAAAAATATCATATGCAGTCTTAATTTTATTTTTTCTATTACTGGTTTCTAGGCAGTATTAGGGTGTACTGTCGAGTACGACCCTTTTTACCTGGACAAGTAAGCCCATCCACTGTGGCTTCCATTGATGAGGGTAACATAACCATTATCACTCCTTCAAAATCTGGGAAGGAAGGCCGGAAAATCTTTAGCTTCAATAAGGTTTTTGGCCCTTCTGCAACTCAAGGTTTTATACATTTTACTCATTTCTCTCTTGTTTTATATATTTGAAATGGAAAATATTCACATTGTTTTCTAATTCGCAGACGAGGTGTTTTTAGATACCCAGCCCCTTATCCGCTCTGTTCTTGATGGCTACAATGTTTGTATTTTTGCATATGGCCAAACTGGATCAGGGAAGACATATACAATGGTTTGTAGAACACATCAATAATATGCTCAACGTGTGTGAATAAAAATCAGTTAATAGAGCTCCTAATCTGTACATTACCAAGACCTTTTGTCTATCTTATACCTTTATGATGGTTTTATGCAGAGTGGACCCAAGAACATGACCGAGCAGACTCAAGGTGTCAACTATCGGGCACTTAGTGATCTATTTAAGCTTGCCGAACAAAGGAAAGGAACCTTTATTTATGATATTGCTGTGCAAATGATCGAGATTTACAATGAACAAGTGAGGGATCTCCTTGTCAGTGATGGCATGAATAAAAGATATCCTTACTGCAATTTTTTTTTAATCTTGAATTTATTTAGCTTCTTTTGTTCGTGTGTTCAATTGGATTATTATACCTCTGTGGGAATCCTTAACATATTCACACATTAGAAATTCGGAATAACTCTCAGAATGGACTAAATGTACCTGATGCAAGCCTTGTCCGTGTGGCGTCAACAATGGACGTAATGGAACTGATGAATGTTGGGCAGAAAAATCGTGCTGTCGGTGCCACTGCACTAAATGACAGAAGTAGTCGTTCCCACAGGTGAGTTCACAATTTCTATGTGTTATCAAATGACTTCAGGTGTTTTGACAAAACAGTGGAAATTAATGCAATATTATTGTAATCTTGCAGTTGTTTAACTGTTCATGTTAAGGGAAGAGATCTCACATCAGGGACCATTCTTCGTGGTTGCATGCATTTAGTCGATCTTGCAGGAAGTGAACGGGTTGATAAGTCAGAGGCCACTGGTGAAAGATTAAAAGAAGCACAGCATATAAATAAATCTTTATCGGCCTTAGGGGATGTAATTGCTTCGCTTGCCCAAAAGAATGCACATGTACCTTACAGAAATAGTAAATTAACACAACTCCTCCAAGATTCACTTGGTAAGTACTTTCTTACAATTTGATTGTGCAGTGTTACTGGCTTCTGAGTATATTTAACATTCCTATCTAATTGTACTCTATTGACACACCAACAGGAGGTCAGGCCAAAACCTTGATGTTTGTTCATATAAGCCCAGAGAATGATGCTGTAGGAGAAACCATCAGCACCCTGAAGTTTGCGGAACGTGTCTCAACTGTTGAACTTGGTGCTGCTCGCCTAAACAAAGAACCTGGAGAAGTTAGGGAGCTCAAAGAGCAGGTTTATTTCAGCTATTACGTTATCTAACAATTTTTTTATTTTCCTGCTACTGATTCAATATATTTATTTATTCTCTATTCATGTTCAGGTTGCTCGACTTAAATCAGCACTATCAGCAAAAGATTTAGGATCAGGTCAAAACATGAGTCGTGGCTCTGAAGCATTTAATGTGAAGATGCCTTCATCAGGTTTTTCAAACCGGCGACAGGGTAGCTGTGATTTACTATCTAGCCAAACTAACTTCAGACAACCAATGGAGGATGTTGGAAACATAGAGGTAACAATGATCAGAGATTCTCCAGTATATCTTTATGTACAGTTGCAATCTGAATTGTTTGCTAACTAAAAATGCATGGTATGATGGATTATGATCAAAGAATCTGACATTTCAGATGTCATCTGATTCTTCAATATTTCTGTACCATGATGAATCACATGTGATTTGTTTTTTGTACAGGTTAGAGGCAATACTGCATCGATGCAAAAGAAACCAAGCTTTGATCTCCAGGATTTATTAGCGTCAAATGATTCTCCATGGCCGGATAGCAATTTGAGGGCAAATTTTCAGATGCGAGATGAAAGGGAAACTATTGGCGGCGATTGGATAGATAAGGTTGTAGTGAACAACACCACCTCAGTCGGTGATTGGGAGGGGGACAATGCGGTTTTACCTGATTTCTTGTACCAGAGATATCATTCAGGGGTGAGAAATAAGCAGTACCAGAGAAGCAACACAAGGCCAAAGGATGACCATGAGTTTGAACAGCAACGGCCTCGATTCTACTCTGTAAATACTGACGATTCTGATGATATTGACGTGGCAACAAGTGATTCCTCTGAATCAGATGCACTGTGGCAGCTCAATGTCCAAAGCATTAGTAACTCAATCAGTGACAGTGGATCGAAGATTAAAAAACCACAAGCGAAGATAAGAGAGAGCACGGAATCCAGGTAAATTATTTTTGACCTTAACCTCATCTAAATTGCATAAAATAAATATCTGTATTACCTTTTTTTTGCGACTATCTGTATTACCTTATTTGGCATCATGGAAAACAAAAACATCTAGCTGCAGCAAATTTCATCTTACTCAAAGTAGCATTTAGAAGTCTCTAGGAAGTTTATTGTGTTTGTGAATAATGACTTCAATATCCTACATGAAAAGCACATGCGGCAACATCTTTGTTGTAGTTAATTGGAGGTATGGGTTAGGTCTTACTTTTGTTATAGAGAAGCATTTCTTTCATGGATGTGGATCACAGTATTTCAAGGGCGTTGTTTATATTCGTAGGGTAACTGGACTGTGAAATTTAGGCAGCATGGAGAATAGGAGGGATAACTTTTTTCTCGAAACATCTGCTTGTGCCGTACTTCAAATTCATCTTGAATTTAAGAAAAAAAAAGGAAAATAAAGAAATAAACTGTTCAGGTAGATCATTTGCATAATGTTCATCACTTCCTTTACTTGAAAGGCTAATTCTCTTGCACCATGTAACATTAGGACACCAAGCCATTCTCAAATACCATCAGTGTCCAGAAAAGCCTTGAACGGTTCAAACAGATCTGTTAGGCAACCTTTAAGTAGAAGTGATAGCAGATGGCTTTCATCAAATGGAAGAGACGCTGGTACAAGATAGGAATTTTACAATGATGGCGTGCTTTTTTTTTTCTTGCCTTGCTATCGTGAGGGATTGGGAGGTTGTTCTTGAGTGACAATAAACCCAATTGGTTCTGTCAGTGTGGTGTGAGTTGTGATCTCAACAACTGGTGTGTGAGGCCATTAACCTATTTTTTTTTTCACTGGCCTCCTATCAGGCTACGGAGTATGTTGAGTTCTATGTAATTCTTTGTACCTTGTTGATAATATATAATGAAAAGAAAAGAAATTTATTGATCAAAAGCTGGTGCCTGATTCTTCAGTCTAGCGCTTTTATCTTTTGATAAAGGCTCTTTGTTATAGACTTCAATTTTTGCTGTTGAGCATCCTAAGGAGTGTCACTTTTGCTTTGCCTGCAATTCTTCCCAAACATCATGTGGTTTGCATGGGTCACTCTCCATGAAGTTCATAATTATAGCGGCTGGTGAGAAGTGACTGGATTATCTCAGCCAATGTGACATTGAGCCAACACCTTTAACTTCGACTCAATATTTTATTTTCGTTACTGACATTGCCCATCGACTTGAAACACGGCTTCGATGTAGATTGACTGATTAAGCTGCGGCGCCTGCTAAGTCAGGAGATAGACCTCAATACTTTTGTATGAATGGTCGGTGATGAATGCGTAATTCAAACTTCGCGTTTGTTTTTCCATTTTGTTTGGTTGTTACTTTTAGCATAGAGAATTTGCAGAGGGTTACAAAAGGTATATACCAAACTAGTACGAAGAGAAAAAACACTTTACAAGCTTGACATGTCAACAATCAATTTAATATTTTGAAGTGCTGATGATGGTCTTCGTGAATAACTGAATCCAAAAAATTCTGAAATCCTGCCGAAACTCGAAACAACAAAAGTCGTGCCCATGATTTGTGTTGAAGACTTGAAATCCTTATCGATGGGCAAGAGACTCGGGCATCCAGTGTAATAACCCCATCTCGCGAAAAGAAGAGAAAAAGAAGAAAACACACGTCCAGATACTAACCTAGCCACAAACACAATAATGAACGAGCTGACGACGAGATGTTACCTCTGCTTGGCGCCAGATTTGCCAAGAAATCGTTTCATGCTGCTCACTGGTCACTGCTAGTAACTGCTTGAATAAGCTATCGTACTGTGCGGCGGCGCCTGGTCGCGGCGCAACTTACAGTAAGCACGACACATCCGCTGATATGAGAGCGGTGCGGCGGCGCCTGGAGGACCGCCTGGTCGTGACGCCGTTTTGATCCCGTGGATTACAGCGCGGCGCGGTGCCGACGTGAAGCCACGCCGCCTCCCGTCCCGGTTCCCACTGGTGCCCGTATAAACTCGGTCTCCTGCGTATCCAAGCAAGCAAGCTATCCTTGCCAGTGCCAGCTGGGGAGGAGGAGAATTCTCGCGAACTGGGACGCCACCGTCTGCCCGAGCTGGGCACACAACAAAGCCACCGCGCCGAACAGCTGGAAAGGAGGACCCTCGCATTTTCATTTCAACTTTTTCCGAGCTCGAAATTTCGTAGTATTTCTTTTTCCTTGGGGACGACGGGCCTGTCTATTTTTCAGATTGAAGACCTTGTCTGCTATCGATGACGATCCTGAACAAGTCAAGGGGGTATTAGTGATTCTGTTTCCCTTCTAGCTCTAGTTTAGCAGAGCAATCATTGCGACAGGCATGCTACGTGTAGCATTACCGTTGGAAATGCAGAGGACGTTGTGGAATGTGGACGCATGTGCGCGCCAGAATCAGTGGAGGAAGTTTAGGGACAAAGGAGCTCTCTTTTGTTTCCATAATATACTTTAAGTTGTGAATTGGTACAAAATATTTTGTAGATTTGATATTAATTT
The DNA here is from genome assembly GCA_001602295.1 of Zoysia matrella. NCBI lineage: Eukaryota > Viridiplantae > Streptophyta > Magnoliopsida > Poales > Poaceae > Zoysia > Zoysia matrella. Next base: position 27,489 of record BCLG01000644.1, on the reverse strand, counting down.
TTAAAAACTAATGATAGATTAATTGAGGAGAGGGACCTTTGTTACCTAACGTAACAAATATCATGAATTTGTCTTAAATTAAGATACGACAGGTTAGCAATTTTTTGGTTATGCGTCTGCGGCTGCATTCGACAATATTTTTAATTTGTTCGTATAAAATAAGGTTAACAAAATGAAATGGAGAGCATACTGGCCGATTACTTTTCTTGAAAAAGTTTATGTGATGATATTTTTTTAATCTACTCGTATTGTTTTTGGGTGTGTATCAGAACGGAGTCTTGGAGATTATGGCATGTGGACGTGCTGACTCGCAAGTTGCATCGGCGGCACATGGGCCCCTAGCACCTGACACCAACGCCGGGCATGGTCCAAGTTATCCATCTGAGCTGGCACTTTGGTGTTTAGATTACAGATACTGACACGGTGACCACGAGACGACAGCAAGGAACCCCGGTGTGAGCACGAGTTTCTTAATCCAGAAAGCTGTAAACCACCATTGACCACCAGCTAATGACCGCGGTTGGACACGCTGCCCTAGTGCCTGCCGGGCTGACCAGTGGCCGTGACCACCAACATGGCCGGAGAAATTCGCACCGAGCCCCTCTTATTTACTTAAAATCACATCGGTCTTCTCTATCTGATCAGCCGAATAAAATCCGCTCCTCGTTTCCGCTCCCCGCTACCTCCGTCCACTTCCTCGCCAAAATTCCCCAAATCCCAGCTCGTCGCCATCGGCATTGTTTCGCCGTTGCTGCTGAATCCGAGTGCGCGTCGCGTGGTACCGGATCCAGCTCGCGTTCCGACCCCTTCGGAGCAGGAAATGGCGCTGTATCGGTGGTTTGTTGGGAGGGTGCATCTTGGGTAGGAGGACTGCGGCGAGAGTCTGCGATGGCGGGCGCCGCCAGAGATGGAAGGGTGGCTCCCGTGCTGCCTCTGGCCACGCTGATCGGCCGCGAGCTCCGCGGCGACGGTCTCGAGCGCCCGCTGGTGCGGTACGGCCACTCCGGCTTCGCCAAGCGCGGCGAGGACTACTTCCTCATCAAGCCCGACTGTCTCCGCGTCCCTGACGACCCGTCCTCCGCGTTCTCCGTTTTCGCTGTACGGTGGCGTTACGTTCCTTTCGTTGTCTTTCCTTCTTAGTAATCTAGTTCGGGTACAGTAATGTGATGTGATGGCGTGTTTTTGGTTTCGTGGATCTGCGTCTGGCAGGTGTTCGACGGGCACAATGGCGTGTCGGCGGCGGTGTTCAGCAAGGAACACCTGCTGGAGCACGTGATGAGCGCCGTGCCGCAAGGCATCAGTCGCGAGGACTGGCTACAGGCGCTGCCGCGCGCGCTTGTTGCGGGATTCGTCAAGACAGACATTGATTTCCAGCGCAAGGGTGAGATGGAGTGACCCTTCCAATGCCGTTGGGAGTTTGGGCGAAACTCCCCGTAGATATGCTGACTTTGGGGGTTGGTGCAGGGGAGACATCAGGGACAACGGCGACCCTGGTTGTGGTAGATGGGCTCACTGTCACGGTTGCGTCGGTGGGAGACTCCAGGTGCATTGTGGACACAAATGACGGCGAGGTCTCATTGCTAACCGTGGATCATCGGCTAGAGGAGAATGCAGAGGAGCGGGAGCGTGTTACAGCCAGTGGAGGGGAGGTCAGCCGGCTTAACCTATGTGGTGGACAGGAGGTAATGCTCTACTTGGAGATTGGGATGAAGAGGGGAAGGATTCAGGGTTGCAGCTGCATTCTGGATCCGAACTTTATTGTCAGTTGTCGCTTTGTTTTTCATAGGTGGGTCCTCTACGATGTTGGCCAGGTGGATTATGCCTTTCAAGATCGATTGGGGATACCGATGTTGGGGAGTTCATTGTACCGATTCCGCATGTGAAACAAGTGAAGGTGAGATCAGAAGTTTGATCGAAATGAAGGAATTTAGCTCATCCTAATTTATACACCACGTGATTTACTTTTGATAATTGCAGCTCCCAAATACTGGTGGAAGGCTGATAATTGCATCGGATGGAATATGGGACGCTGTGTCCTCAGAGACTGCAGCTCAGGTGTGTCGGGGACTGCCTGCTGATTTGGCTGCAAAACTTGTTGTTAAGGTGATTATGCCTTTCGATGAGTTATTAAATTATCGGTACTTTCTGGGATATGCTTGATTGTCTTTGATCACCAATCAGGGTCCATCTTTCTTATGCAGCAAGCTCTGAAAACAAGCGGTTTGAAGGATGACACCACATGTGTGGTTGTTGACGTCATCCCATCGAATCATTGTTCAACACCACCATTGTCCCCAAAGAAAAATCAGAATAGGCTTAGATCTCTTCTAATGGGTAGGAGGTCACATAGTTCTGTCGGAAAGCATGGAGGCAAATCTGCTTTACTTGGCTCTGTGGAAGAATTATTCGAGGAGGGCTCTGCGATATTGGAAGAAAGGCATGTTCTTTCTCACGCATTTCATGTTTTCAGTATCCCTTATTTGCAGTTGCATACACATTCTTAGTCATGCAGTTTTTTTCGTTGTCCTATGTGAATTTGTTTGTAACTTATTCATATTTGATTATTACATGCTCCTTGTTTAGGCCTAGTTTGTTAAGCCATATGTTGAAATAAGTGATTCGAGTGTCCATTTGTACAGTTGTAGGCTTCCAATATCACCTCACAAATTAGCTATCAATTATGAAAAAATAAATCATATCATGTTGGATCGGTGGGATCTGTAGTCCTTTCATCCTTTGTAGCTATATAATATTCTAACAATAAATCTTTTGCAATAGAAAACAAAGCTTATTTTGTAAATTTGTGTTTACCTTGTAATAACTTATGGTCCCTTTGGCTGTGTCCTGTATAAGTACCTTTTGTCTGAACCGCACTAGAGACTTTGATTATGTACTCCATTAAACATTTGTACTGTGTTTGTTGTGTATTGTCTTTGTTTTATTTCAGTGGAAGGTCCAGGCGCCCATGTATTGTGAGTGCTAAAATGAGTGGCTACAAAAAACTCCAACTATCCGGAGCATCACATTTGCCTGTTGTAGTCTATAACTAGTGTCTATATAATATTACGTAGTTACTTGTACCTGTTCAGGAGTTGACATCTATAACTATTCTGTATCAGACTTACAGTGGTGTTTGTTTTATGAATGTCCTATTCATTTGAGCCTGTTTGATGGTGTAACTTCCCATCTACACTTTTTTGCAGGCTGGGTAGGAATCTTCAGACTAATGCAAATATGCCCCCATTTCGTTGTGCTATCTGCCAAGTGGACCAAGGGCCATTTGAAGATTTAATGACGGACAATATAGGTAGCTGCTGCCCTGCCCCATCAACACCATGGAGTGGTCCTTACCTCTGTTCAGGCTGTAGGAAGAAGAAGGATGCAATGGAAGGTAAAAGATCTAGCCGTGCAACAACATGCAGATGAAATTACTGAGGAATCTCAGCTCTGTTCATGCAAACTGGTCTTCTGGTTCAGTTTTGCGCTCATGTAAAAAGAGAATAATCTATTGGGTGTTGGATCCAAATGTGATTTGGTGAAACTAACCGCAGTCTAGCCTTGACTGAACGAATTCAGATACTAACAAGCTTTGTACTATCTGTCAACAGCAATGGCAAAAATTTCCATTGCTCTGGGAAGTTAGATGACAGAATTCAAGCCTGTGTTCTTGTGAACTTAAGTTGTAAAAAGAGATGACGAGCTTAACAATGTTTGAGAATGTGATGGTGTGGCTCCTGGATTGGACATTGAAATATTTGTATGGAGCTGAACATATTAATGTGATATTTCTCCCTGATCAACTTTAGCACTGGACTCCATCTCGTTTTTACTGATAAATGTGTTTATATCATGTCGAAACCTTACATTGTCATATTAGCCAGTTAGAAAATAATTATTTCCTGAAACTGGGTGCCGTTTAAGTTGATGAGCTGTGCACTAATATGCAGCTGTTTTTTCAGCTGACATCGTACTATGAAAAGATACGGAGTACGGAGCAGGCTAAACATGTTCCTCGCCTGCAATACTGTCGCTTGATGACATCCCTTTTAATTATTACTGTACTCGTATGTTTTATAGCGGTATAATCTGGAGTGGGGAGGTGTGGTTCTGGGATCTTGGAACTCATCAATGGTGCCAGCCACTTTGTTCTGAAGAACTGAATTTCCAAATCTTTGCTTGCTGGTACCAAAGAATGGCACATAGACCCCATATCCATGTGCATGATCTACCCCCATAGAAACCGTGCATTTCACTTTTCTTGTCGCACTGCATACAATGTCAGTACTATTACATCTGAGCTAGGCAAAGTAAAGAAGAGACAACAAAACGCCTGTTACAGTCACAGAGCAGTGCGAAGCCTTTTCATGTTACATCCCAAAATGACAAAATTACACACATCCCTACCAATTGCACTACCTGACCGGCGGTTATTCTCCTTTGAGTAAATCTCTTATTTCCCCCATCCTAAGAATTTATATACCCATATTTTAAAACTTAATTTCTTTTACGCCTTTTTTTTAACCACATCAGCTCCGTTAGACTTAACGGCATCATATTTATTCAAATGACCAGAATACACTCACCATAATCACTAGACTTAAAGACAAAAAAAAAATCATAAAAATAACTCTTGATTAATTAATTAATTAATAATCAAGAAAAATTGATAATTCTTATTTATTTTGTTTAATTTTAGAGTAAAAAAAGATATCACTTTGAGGTTAAAATTGTCTATATAGCAAAAAGATAACCTCACTGATGAAAAAAGGACATAAAGGATTTACTCATACGTTGGCATATACCAGCTTTGCTTTTCTCCCAAACATGAAACAACAATACCAAGATTACAAGAACTTGCGCATGTTATCGGACTACCATAGATCGCATGGACCGCCCCATGCACTCTAATAGCTTCCAACCGAAACGGCGTATCATTCACTGTAAACGCGCGAACGCCGCACGCCGACGGCGGCGGCGCGTCAACCACCGCAAGGTCCGCAACAGAGATTGGCGCGGAGCGCGGTGTGTCCGGTAAAAAGCAGGTTGGTGTCACGGGAGTCACAACCTGGCGCCGGTGCTCGAGAGCAGCAGCCCGCATGACTGCGAGCCACAGAACTGCACGTCGAACGGGTCCCTCGCCGCGTCGAAGCCAACGCTGCCGGTGCCGACGCCGGCTCCGGACGACGTGAACAACCACGGCTCGCTGGGCTGGTGCGTGCTGCCGGCCGACTGCAGCACGTCCTCCAGGGCCTCGCTGAGCGGCCCGTGGTGGAGCGGGTACTTCAGCAGGCCGTCGTCAACGTCGTGAGGAATGCCGGGCATCTCCGCGTTCGCCAGCGAGTCTGGCGCGCGCACGAGCGGCGTCTGGACCGTGTGCGACGACGCTTGGTCCGCGCCCTGCGTCGACTGAACCTTGAACTCTGCGATGCGGCTGGGGAACTTGAACGCGTCCTGCTGCAGCTTCACCACCATCGCCTGCAGAAGCAGCGAGCTCAGGAGGTGCTGTTCGTAATGAAGTACTAATGAACGAAGCATGGTGGACGATTTCAAGTTGACGGCCTGCTCCGCTCTTTACCTTTTGTGTCGGAGTGAGAGCGCTCATGGTGAAGCAGTTGCTCCCGACGATCACACCGACAACTTCGGAGATGCAATTGAACAGGAGGACGATCCCGTGCCCGCTGCAGTAGGAGTAGAGCTTGTCGTCCAGAACGCACTCCCGGGCGTGCTCGACGGTTGACTCCCACATCTTGTTCGACATTCCACTGCCGAGCAACTGGATACAGGGAGCATTGCACATGATGACAATAGAACCTTTAAAACCTGAAACGTTAACTAGGAGTACTAATTGGTACTATCTCCGTCTCGATAGAAGTTTATTTCTAGCTTTTATTAACTAACACTTTAACTAATGATTTTTATAAATTCGGTTAAATTTAAAAACCTAGTAATTGTGCTTTTAAATTCATCAAAAAATACTTTCATAATATATATATATATATATATATATATATTGTTAGAATTAATTAAATTTATCAAAATCATCAACAAACCTAGAAATAAACGTGGATGGAGGGAGTATGTTTCTTACGCTGCGTAGGCCGTACTGGTCCATCACCAGGTTCCTGAGGAAGTCCTGCACAGTGTGGATTCCGAAGTCGGCGAGCTTCTTGTGGAAGACGCCGTCTTTTCCAATCTTCTCTAGGCGCCATACATCATCAGCCAATGCAGGAGGATGATGCTTCTTGTACACTGAATTCAGGATGGAAGTTCAATCAGCAGCTAGTTCCGCTCTACAATTATGAATGTTCCATGAACACAAGTTTAAAGCAATTTTTACCTTCTCCACGGTGATCCTTAACCAGGAAAGGATTGCTCACAGCTTCCTGCACACGTTCCTCGACCGAAGTGGCCCGAGACATCCTCGCGCCGAGCCTGAACTTCCGGCTCCGTATCCAGCTCGAGTTATCCGTGAACGAAACGTCCCGGATGGAGGCGACGCCCTTCTCCAGCACGACGATCACCTCGCCCGACAGCAGAGGCTTCTTGCCTTCCCTCTCGAACACCACGCTCTCGCCGAACTCCTTCTCGCTGTGCTCCAGCCTCTCGTCGGCGTTGAAGTCGCCGTCGAGGACGAGGAGCTCGAGCTTCATGGAGGACAGGGGGCCGGAGGTGACCGTCTGGTTGGTGGCGGCGTCGGTAAGGACGACACGGAGCGGCTGCTTGTTCTCGGCTTCCACCCTGTTGCCGGTGAAAAGGGTCTGGGGCAGGTTCCCCTGGAACTGCAGCTTGTACCGTTTACTGGCTGTCTTTAGTTGGAGTGGCAGCCTGAACATTGCAGAAACAGAAGTTCAGTCATGAGTGACATAGTACAAAGCTGAAATGAAAAGTGACGTGGTGGCACTCGTGGTAAAGTAGATTTAGCGGTAAAAGAAAAGGGTAAAGCCTAAAACTGCACTGAAAGCGTAAATTCTGAAAAAGAAAACTACGCAAAGGGACGTAAGCATCATGAGTTGATAACTCTGGTCCACAACATAAAAATTTAGTACTACTAAATTCCAGTGTTAAGAAGCTAACCTGTTCGCTGAATCAATGTGACGGATAAGAACATTGTTCACCTCCTCTTGCACCTGAATTCACAAACACAAACAGTAGAGAGCTCCATGAGAAACTCCTCGAAATTGCAGTGAACCACGGTTTCGTCAGCCGCCAACAGGAGCAACAGTGAAAGGAAAAAAAAATTATGTGACATCGATGCTACATGGCATTGAGTATCAATATTACCTAATGAGTATTCATATTAATTATTTATGATATTATATAAATTAAAGTTAAAATCCGATGCCACACAGCATAGATGTCATAATTTTCTTTTTCTGCAGTGAAGTGCCTATACCACTCTGCGCAGGAACGGTTCCAGCTTGGGCAAATGCCTCTGCATGTACTGCGCGCCGATGGCCTCCTGCGCCGCGCTACTGCAAACGGGCAACACGAACACACAAAAGCTGGTCAGAACCCGAAACCACCAGAGCAACAAATCAAGCGGCGCAATTCGTTCACGCAGCATGCAGAACGTAATGCACACTCACTTGAGGGACGTCCGGCCGCGCTTGGCGTCGGGACCGGAGGCGAGCTCCTCCTCGTCGCCGTCCACCACCTCCTCCTCCACCGCGTCCAGCACCCTCTTCAGGTCCATGACAGCCGCCACTCGGTCTAACTCTCTAGCTTCACCTGGTCGGATACTCGGATGCTCACAGACGTTCGCTTAAACCCCTGGCCGTGACCGCGGCGCGTTTAAATAGCGGGGGATTGGATGGAGCGCAGGCAGCAAAGCAGAGGAAGCAGCGTGGAAGCTTCTGACTCGCACGGCCGGGGTCCGGTCTCGTCACGGACACGCTCCCCGCCGGCAAAAACCCCCCCGCGCCCGCCTCGCGCACACACCAGGATGACAGAATCCCTTGAAATGCCAAGATTCGTGGTGGCGCTTTCGGCTTTTGCCCCGTTCTCCTCTACTACTTCGGCTCCCTCCTCTTCCGCTCCTCCTTCCTCTCTTTCAGTGCCGCGTCGACCGCCGCCTGCTGAAAGGGTTCGGGATTTTGTCAGGCCTGAAAGCGGCAAAGCGCGCCCGGAGGGGCCATTGGATACTGTAGCACCGGGCTGTGAGCGAATGGCCGGGGATGGAAGACGGAATGGGAAGCGCCGGTGCGCATGGGGAGGCGTGCCTCCGCGGTGCGTGGCTGGATTGAATTGAAGAAGCTTCGAGGAAGCAGCAGCAGGGCTGGGGAGCGGTGGCCATGGCCGTGGCTACCTCTCGCTGGGTTCCCCTGATGATGGCCGGGGCACGTAGGCTTTTACGGTGGGCGCTGAAAGAAAGACGGGTACAAAGGCGAGCTTTTCGCGGGGCGGAGGCGCGCGCTCGGCCGCGGAGGCGGAGAGGGGAAGAAAGCGAGAACAAAGCGAAGGGATTCTCGCTCAGCTCCTATGAGCTCCCTCGCGCGCGCGCTCGTGAAGTATGGAGAGACGCACACGAATGATGGAATGATGATAGTAGTGCTTTTCTGTTTTTTTCGCTTTCATTCACCATCATACCCTCAATTTTTACCTCCAATGCTGACCACCCTTCACGTCAACCAAGGTCCAGTAACTCCAGTTAATCATGTGAACAGAAGACGAATGTTCAGCAGTTCAGGCAACAGTTCGATTGAAGTAATCATTTTGCCTGGGAATGGAGAAGCACTGAACTCGTATAAAATTCAATCTCGTTACGCTCCCTCACGAGTATTGAGTAGGAGTAGTATGTGCAGAAATGCATGCGGACAAGCATGCAAATGCGACAGATGGTAACCCGGTTATCATTCCCGGCTAACGCTCCAAAAAGCCAAAAAGGGGTCCTAGAAAGCGCGAGGTCAGGGCATCTGCCGACTCGTTTCCAGCGCCAGCAGATAGTAGTAGCAGTAGCATAAGCAGTCAGCTCTGCACCTGGCGGCACAGCTCGTCGTTCTTCATCAATCGCCTTTGTTGGGCCTCCTACGACTCCAGTTCACTGGAAAGCGTTACCCCCCGCGTCCATGTGAGGTCGAAAGGAGGCGGCGTCTTTAGCACACGATGCTGATGCTCTGCTCCACGACGGCAGCTGCTTTGGGCGTGTGCGTGCGCCGGTCGGTGCTGCGTGCGCCCTGTCCCTGGCAGCTCTAGGTCGCGTATGGTATCCGAGGCGGCGCGCCGAGTGCAAGTGGGGCGGTTAATTTTGCGAACCCGCAAACTTGTTCTGTAAAATATATGTTATTGAATTTTTTGGATCAATGATATTTTCTTCGCGGCTTAATAATGATTCGTCTATTAAATTTATTAGACAAGCGGGTACGTTCGCAACAATCCGCAAAAGTCCGTAACATTATTATTTTTCTTTTACTTTTACTAATTTGCACAAAAGAACTCACTATTATTTAAAATATTCTTCATCAAATTTTATTGAATTTTGTTGAAATTTTATTGTGTGAATGCGAAGTTTTAATTCTACGGTCTGACTTTAAACTCACGTATATGGTAGAAAAATTAAAAGCATAACTTTCAAGTTACTGATATTTAAAATTAGATGCATAGGTAATAATAAAGTAATAAATTATGGGTTGAATAGGTAAATTATTATATTCTCATAATGTCTGTATATTTTATTTATATTAAATAATGTGACTTGCGAGTTACTATAAAACTCGTATATTTAATTTACGACTAATAATATGACTCGAGAATGTGACGAGACCTGCCCCGCCTGCAACTTAAGTTACCGGGGACACGAAACGCACGGGCGCGGGAGATGCCGAGCTGATGCTCCGTGGAACCGGGAGGGAGCCCAGAGATGTGATGATTTTCCCGGAGATCTCTCAGAATCCGTATCGCTGTTTATTCGTGTTTAGTTGACTGTTTTTTGAACTGGGGAGGACCCCATTTCCATTACTTTCATAACGGAAATAAAAGTCTATTACAAAGCCTAGAGGTGAAAATGATCGGTACTCAAACTGTTTTTGTTTTTACATTTCACCTCCAAAGGGAAACGGAAACAGAAAAATGAAAAACAAAAACGAACGGAATAAATACAAAGTATCAAAAACAAACCAATTCGAATGGAATATATCAGAATCGATCGATCGGTAATCGGTATTTAGTCAAAAACATCAACATAAATAACTCAATGAAATAAAATATTATCATCGAAATAAATATTCAAAATAGATAATTTACATATTCATGCGACACAATTTAATAAGTTTTTTTAAAACATATTTAGAGCAAAACACACATAGTAGGCAGTTCAAGTTCTTACCATCAAAACACGACAAAAATGGGATAAAAACAGAACAAAAACAGGATACTCAAAAAACAGATGGAAAACAAGGTGAAAACAGGATGATCCGAATAAAAACGGAATACCGCAAAAACGGACAGAAAAACGTCAAACTGTTTATGATCCCGTTTCTGTCTGTTCCCATCTTTATCTTGCCCATTTTCGTCCGTGAAACAGGAAGGGATTTTTCCGTCCTATTTTCAGCCCTAACAAAACCAACCGGCCTGAAATCCTGGAATTAAGACAGAAAGAAACTACGGAATCCTGCTAGCCCATAAGAGAACATCTAAGCATTCGCTAAGACACGAAAGACAAGAATTGTTCTGCGTCCACTACAGGGCACTCAAAAAGACAGCACTAGACTCCATCGCACTCATCCAGAACACTTGATGCCCGAAGTCAGCCTTCAGGGAAACCTCACAATCTCATCGTCATCCTGCTCCTCTTCATCTTCATCGTCTTCAACACGTGAAAGCTGTAAGACCCAAGCAGGATTGCACTGCCTTCATCCATCGCCGAAACCGTCTGGAGGAGGCTTTCCACACCCCTGATGAGATCTTCCTTAGACAAGTCCTTCAGTAAACCTGCCCAGTATTTAAGTAATCCACAAGAAAGATGAATAATTTCCTTAGGATGCGAAATGAATTTACGATCAAAACATGCTTTATTTCTAGTCTTCCATATGGCCCAAGCAATTGCTGCCAAAACAGGAACATAAAATTCATTAGCATTAGGCAACCAATTTTTCATCCAAGCATAGGCTTGAGAAGGAGAATTTGGGATATTGTTAGTTCCCAGACAAGGACCCACATAGCCCAAAACACCCTTAGCAATAGGGCAAAGGAAGAACAGATGAGCTGCTGACTCTTCGTGAGTGCATAACTCACAGCAATTAACACCCCCCCTGCCATCTCCTTCTAACCATGTTGTCTCTAGTTAACATTGCATTTTGTTCTAAAAGCCACAGAAAAATTTTGATCTTAAGGGGGATTTTAGCTTTCCAGATATGTTTATTAGGTTTATGTATATGACCTGCAAAAGGCTTTATGTATAAAGACTGAACCGTGAACCATCCTTTGTTATTGAGCAACCATATGGTACTGTCAGAAGAGAAAGTACACTGGTGATTATTAGCTTTTTGCACTATTCCATTCCAAGCACATTGTTGATTAGTGTTGAACCATCTTCTAAAAGATAAGTTCTACATATTGTTCCTACACTCTTGGATGGGACTGAACTTATTGTTGCGAATATCATATAAATCTGGAAAAAGATCAGCTAAAGGTCTCTCATATAACCCGCAACCCTCCCAAAACATAGTTTCATTGTCATTGCCAACAATTTTCTTTCTTCCTAAGAGATAAAGATTTTTTATTTTCAGTAGGTCACTCCAATATGGTGAATCTGTTTGTTTGTACTTAACAGCCACAATAGAAGAATTTTGCAAATACTTCTTCTTCACCAACTCTTGCCAAAGGCCATCTTCCATTTCCAATTTCCACCACCACTTGCACAAAAGGCAATAGTTCATAAGCATTAAAGCCTTGACCCCCAGCCCCCCTTTATTCTTTAGCATACAGATCTTAGACCATTTCACCAAATGATACTTTCTTTTCGTCCCCCCACCTTGAAAAAATAAACTTTTTTCTAGCTTTATCCATCTCATAGATAACAGTTTTTGGAAGTAAATACATGAACATATAATATATCGGTGTGTTTGATAAGCTAGCGTTAATGAGTGTCAGCCTCTCCCCAAAAGACACAGTGTCCCCCTTCCAGATATCTAATTTTTTAGACATCTTCTGAGGGACCAGATCCCAGTCTTTAACATGGATCCTAGAAGGCCCACTGGCACTCCTAGATATTTTATGGGGAAGAAATTCACTTGACAATGGAAAAACTCGGCATATTCCTGAGTTAACTCATTATCCCCACCAATCATCACCACCTCACTTTTTTGAAAATTGATCTTTAACTCAGACATTAACTCAAACAGAGAAAGAAGTAATTTCACATTAGTTGCTTTAGAAAGATCATGTTGAAGGCATAAGATTGTATCATCAGCATACTGCATGACAGCAATTCCATTTCCTACCAAATGGGGAACTAAACCTGTAATCAAACCTTTCTGCTGGGCTTTATGAAACATCTTAGTGAGATAATCAGCAGCAATATTGAATAGAAAAGGTGACAAAGGATCTCCTTGTCTCACACCTTTATAGCTATCGAAATAAGTACCCAATTGGTTATTTAACTTCACACTTAAAGTCCCATTACTAATAATTTGCTTAAGCCAAGAAATCCAAAGAGGACTAAAATTTTTTATTTCAAGGCATTTAAAAAGGAAGACCCAATTCACTTTATCATAAGCTTTTTCAAAGTCCAATTTAAGCACCACCCCAATCTGCTGCTGTTTTTTTGTTTCATGGAGAATTTCATGCAGAGCCATAATCCCATTCATGATATTTCTATTTGGAAAAAGTGTATTTTGACATTGTCAATCATTTTTTGCATGTATGGCTCCAGCCTAATAGTCAGAACTTTAGTTATCAACTTATAAATGCAGTTCAGCAAACAGATGGGTCTGAATAAATTTATCCTATCAGCCTCAGCAATTTAGACGACTCACATTCATCCTGTTATAGAAGAAATCCTCAAATATGTTCAGAATGTCAAACTTGACAATATCCCAACAATGTTGAAATAATTCTATTAGGAGGCCATCTGGCCCAGGGCCTTTATTAGTTTCCATATCAAATAAAGCAAACTTGATTTCTTCTTCAGTAAAGTTTTTTTTCTAGAGATTCAATGCCCTCTTCATTCAACTTATTTTCATCAGCGCGAATATTGGGGTTAATCTGAGCCAAATTACCTGGGGCTTTGCCGAAGAGAGTTTTATAGTATGATGTGGCATGTTGTAAAAGGGCCTTATCTCCAATAATAGTGTTATCCCCATCTTTTAAACTAAACACTATATTCTTTCTTTTCTCCCATTAGCAATTCTATGAAAGTAATCAGTGTTATTGTCTCCCTGCAGAAGCCATTTAGATTGGGTTCTTTTGTACCAATATAACTCTTCATCAGAAAAAATCTGCAGAATCTCTGCAGATAAGACAACTTTTTTTTTAACTTGCAAAGGGGACAAAACAGACTGTTCTTCTAATTTTTCGAGATCAGCTAAATCAGATAAGATCTGTTTCTTCTTATTTTTCTTGTTGCCAGCAAGATTAAAACCCCAACCTTTAAGAAATTTTTTTCAGATTTTTAATTTTCTGTTGGAAAATGTCTGTAGAGTCACCAGTAACTCTAGGGTCCTCCCATATTCTTTTAACATGCTCCATAAACTCTGGATACTGTAACCTGGAAGGTTCAAATTTAAAAGGTCTAGGATCCTTTTTCTTTTTTTTATCCATAGAAACAATCAGCATGTTATGATCAGAGTAATCTCGAGGCAATTTTTGGACAGTGACTAGGGCAAACATCTTTTCCCAATCATCAGAAACTAAGATTCTGTCTAACTTTTCCAAGTGTACAAACCACCACTCATGACTAGCTCTCTAAGTCCATGAGCATGGATGATAGAATTAAACACTCCAGAAACCTGTGGTAAAGTGCATGGTGTTTCTGTGGTAAAGTGCTTGGTTTGTTCTTTTTCATGACTATACCTAAGAATGTTAAAGTCACCCCTAACATCATGGAGAAGGATTTATGTGAACAGAAAGAAGCTAACTCAACCAAAAAGTTGTGTTTATCTTCATTTTGAGGGGGGCCATAAACATTGACTAAGCTCCATTCCTTTCTAGTTTCTTTTTCCTTAAGAATAATCTCTAAAATATACACTCTTTTATTAATGCCCAACACTTCATAACTATCATAATGAATCCTTGTCAGCAGACCACCTACTCTAAACCTAGGAATCCAGTGCCAATCAAACATTCCAAAAGGATCTAGCTTCCTAAGAAAGAAGGGAGAGAAGTTCTTTTTAATGGTTTCTTGAAAACACACAAAAGAGGGGTGATACTCGGAAATAAGCTCTTTAATACGGGTAGGCATTCCTTTTTTGTCTACCCCTCTAACATTCCAAAAGAAACCTAATATTTTAAATTTTGTTTTCCTTTTTTCCTAACCTCTCTCACAGGCCTATGTGACATATTAGAGGTAGTTGAAGAAGATCCTGCCATCAGAGATCTTTTTGGCTATTGTTTCTTAGGAGCCACCGCTTTACACTTTTTCTTACTGGATTTTTTTGGAACGGACTACTATCAAATCATCAGGATCAGAGTATTCCTCCAATTTCATCCATTGTAAGAGTTTGGGTGACTCTTCCTCGATGATTTCTTGAATTTCACTAGATTTATTAATGGTTTCTTTAGCATATAACATACATCTAGCTTCTTTCATAGTTTTTAATAAATCTATGACTTCTAAATCAGAAGATTGCAAAATCACACCCATATTGTTGGCTTTTTGAACCAAACTTTCATCAGATAGAACAGTAACTGAATTCTTAGAATGAAAAGGGACTCGAGAAGGTTTAGGAGGTGGTGTACCTTCTAAGTTTCTCTTCCTAGTATGCTTCTCAGTAGCCTCCATGATGGTTCCAAGCCCTCCAATATTCCTCTATGAATGCCTTATAGGAACAACAGCTTTGTTCTTGATACCTGGCACATTAACAGATGGCTGCACCCCTTCCTCAGAGTGTTTCTTGATCTCCAAAGCTTTACCAACAACTGCTGAACAACTGTTTGGACAGCCTCATCCTTGAGAGATTGAGTCTGTGGTGGGAGTTTCTCAACTTGCTGAGTTTCTTTGTCTTTACCCTCTGGTACAGTTGCATCAGGTTTGTTCATATTGACTATCTTCTCAACAGACACCTCAACCACCTGGTTTTCTTGGTTCACACCCCCAATTTCAGTGTTATCATCCTTTGGTGGGTTAGTAAGCTTGTCAGCAAGCCCATCTATAATGGGTTTCTCAGGGACATTTATGGATGAGCACCTCATCATCCAAGAATGCCTGATATCACTGTCAGATCCCCCCCCCCCCCTATTTCTTTAAAGTGAACATTAGGATTGTCAGAATAGTCCTCATCATCTTCACTAACTTCTAAATCTCTCATAGCTTCTATTTGATCACCTTCAGACCCACCGACATCATTATTCTCCATTATAGCATTCGACATATCAGGAAGATTAGAGACTTCTGTCTTAGAAAGAGAGCTGCCTTTGGAAAGGGATATCTTAGGAGGAGCAGACATGAGGTGAAGAGAGGAAGCAGTCTTTTTATAGGTCATGTCTCCAGTTTGAAAGATACAAATGCCTTTAGCTGAGGTGCGAACGGTCTCAGGTATCACTTTAGCTTTTTTTGCTGCATTATCCGGCTCAGAGTGAGGCTTGTCTTCAAGTTGTGTCTTAATAGCAAAGGACTGTTTAGGGATAGGGTCTTCCATTGGAGCTTCTCTTTCAAATAAAAAGTCATAGAAGTACTCTCCAATTTGGCCTTCTGCAACTGATGGAACTTTAGATAGATCCCTGCAACCGATCTTCGTTCGAACATATTCCCTCATGCGGCTAAACTCATCATAATCCATGGTTTTACCAACAAGTGATACCACGGGGCCAGATCTACTCACAAATGGGATTCTGCGAACTCTGAACCAAGCTTGTTGCAAAGCTCCCTTAGCTCCAACAGCTGGGTCCCAAGGCTTAATGCTGACACTAGCATTAGTACATTGTAGTTTGAAACTCTTAAAGAGAGACCATTTCTCAATTTTCTTAGCACTAGGGAACCTCATACTGTACTGGTTGTCACTCCATTTCTTAACTCTACACCTCCACCCCACTGCAAATATAGCCTGTGCACCACACAACTGTGCCACATATTCCCAAGGTTTCTTCAAAGGACACAGTTTAATGCCATGACTCTCCAGATTACAGATAGAACACTTTGCCATAGACGGACAAGATGACACCAAATGCTCAAACGAGCCACACACATAACAACTACCTTCCACCTCTTGCCTAAATTGAACAGACTGAGTTCTAGAGTTACCTTCAAAGTGAGATCCATACTAACCACCACTAGAAAACTGCTGCTGGAAGTTCTGAGGGTTCTGAGAAGTAGATCCACCATTACCAAAAGAACTGGCTGACTTCACCCGCCATTCCTTCATCTTCGGTTCTTGATACAAGTCTTTCTTCGGCATCCACTTCTCATCCCCCTGCTCCACCACTGCACGACCACCATGAGAACCTCCAACTTCCACATTAGGACCTCCATCGGTTGGGGCTTCCTCACCACTCACTCATGCATCACCACTAGCGGAACCAAAGATATGCTGCTGGATCGAAGAGTTGTTGATCTCTCCACCACTCACCGGCCCCTGATCTCCGATTTGAGGGTTTTGGAATGATCTATCACCACCCCCAGGTGCGAAATCACCTCCACGATCACTACACCCAAAACCTCGACGACCACGGAAACGGTTGGGTCAGGGGAAGGTTCTCCCCGCCCCACACCCATCAGCCCTTGTCCACGCGAACCTTGGTTCATCTTGACGATCACCACCGGAGCCGGCGAGATCGGAGACGAAGAAACAACTGTGGCGAACGATCTCATATCCCCACAGATGGTACCACTCCACCCTGAGAAACTCAGATTAGGCGACACACACTTGAAAACCTCGATCAACGAAGGGAAATTAGGAGGCGGACATACCGGAGGGGGTAGATCGCTCTCCCAGCCCCGATTGCCCCCGCTAGGGTTAGGGTTAGACGAACTCGAACCGAATGAGGAATGCTTACCCTCAATTGATGCACCCGCTACGTATTTTTCCACGCTACCCTCCTGCTGTGACTGAGCCGCGGGGCCGCCATTGTCAGTAGGTTTTACCCCGCAAAGCCCCGAAAAGATCTAGGAATTAGTCCACGCGCACGCCGGAGCTTCTGTCCTGCGGGACTAGAGACGAGAGAAAGGGGGGAAAGAGGAAGAATGCGGCGAAGAACCGGTCGGTGCACCCTTGGGCACAGAACCGTTCAATTGAAGCTGAGAGTGAGTTATTAATTGAATAATCTCGTCCACCGTTCCACGACCACGGACGGCTTGCAACGCGGTATGTGCCTTTTTGAGTCAAAGCTCCTCCCTACGTGACACTTCTTTTGAAATGAAATCTTGCATGGCGCCTCTGTCACACACATGCCGCAGGCAACCGGAAAGGTCATGCCTCCAGCCTCCCGGCGCTACCTCTGAATTTTTAAGACTGCAACGCAAACTTTGTGCCGAATTGTATTCAAAAGGATTGCTTTGTAAGCCATCAAAATGGGCGCAACACTGCCGGTTGCAGATTCATTCGCTCACCCACTGAAAGTCTGAAACAAAACACCACCACGGCAAAGTAATCGGAGCATGAAGATTCACTATTCAGTCTGGGGCATCGACCACCGAACATGCCAAGTCTTAGGTCCATAAAGCCCGTGGGCTACATCCAAGCGTATTGCAGTTCCCAAGCAACCATACAATATACATGACCCCATTAGGCCCGTCTTAGTTTAGCGAAGTTGATGTTGAGGCCCATTTGGCCCATCGTCAGCTGCAGGATGGATACCCGCCACTGATGTGTACCCGTTCGGTAGTCTCACTTTCTTATTCTTAAACTAATAAAAGAATCTTAATAATGAACACATGAAGAATGCTGCAACTCCTACTATATAGAAAGCTAATAACTGATCTAGGAAGAATGACGGGCGGGCAGCGCCGAAACTTAACGAGCACAGCTTAAAGCTGCAGGAGGGGGAGGCATTGCGTTTTACGCGGCAGAAGGAGACGGTTGGTCGCCGGCAGCTTACCAGGACTAGGCAGTGGGCGCCGGGGAGTGGCGGAAGTGGCAGCGGTGGCCGTACGGGCAGCCGGTGGGGGCGATGAACATCTGGCAGGGGAGGGTCTTGTAGCGCGGGTGCCGTATCACGGGGCGCAGCTCCTGCACACCGTGCGCGAACCGGCAGCGCCTGGCGTAAGGGCACACGCCTTGCTCCCACTTGTTGCATAGCTCCGTCTTCAGGGCGCCCTGGCCGTACGCTTCTACCTCCACCTGCTCGTCCTCTATTTCCTTCTCCGGAGCCTCCTGCCATTGCCAGTTACAAGATCAAGATCAAATATAGAATAAGATGAACAAGCCTCGAGTTCACATTTAGTATGCTGAATGAAACCAAATCACAGTTCATCACAGGGATTGCCATTTCCCAAGTGCCACTAAATGTGGTAAAAAAATGCAAAAAAGTTTATTAAACATGAGTTTATCGCACAAAATCTTATCAAACCAATTCACAGAAGCTGCTGATGCTTTCGATTGACCAAAATCAAAGCAAACGATGATATTGCCGTAACTTTTCCCCACAGGTCAACTTCGACATCTAATTGCAGGATAACCAGAGAAAGCAGAATTTCCGAGTTATATCCATGTGATTCCCAACCATAAGCATGAGGTTCCTGCTAATTTATCATAGTGCGAATCAATCTAATTCAACATTGCCCGCTGATTCCTGATAATGTAAATGCCGGACAATGCCAGCTTAGAATTGAGCTTTCACCAATTAATTGCAATTGAAAACCAAATTACTTCCCAGTCGTTATCAATTGCAGGAACCAGTATTGCGGGGCTGAAGTAGGATTTGGAGGGCTCACCTCCGCCGCCAGGGACGCGCGAACACGGAGGCGCTGTGGCTTGGAGTCGTCCCGCGGTTGCTGCTGCGGTAGGAAGCCCTTCGAACGGATGGAGATGCTCCTCGGTGCGCGTCCGAATGCTGCTTCCGCCTGCACTGGCTTGGGTGGCGGGTTCAGAGCGACCACGGACGCGTGCTTGCTCTGCTCGGTCTCGAGCTCTGCGAGGAGGAGGGAGAGCTGCAGGTTCTCCGCTCTGAGGTGGACGTGCTCGTGGCGAAGGTCGACGAGCTCAGCCGTGGCGTCACGCAGGCGAAGGAAGCAGTCGTTGTACCGCTCCGTGATCTCGCACAGGAGGCTCTCCGCCTCCATCACCTCGCGCTCGCGCTCCTTGGAGACCCTGAATGAAGAGCTGCAGCGGCCGCCGCGGCTGTCAGAGACGCACGGCGAGGGCGAGTTCGGATGCGGAGACGCCCATGTCGGCGAGCTGAACCCGGAGCCAGTCACACTCACACCGCTGCGGCTGTCCGAAACGCACGATGAGGGGGACTTGAGCTGCGTCTCCAGCGAAGGCGCCGCTGTCGGTAGGCTGATCACGGAGCCGCTGCCACGGCCACGGTCGTGGGAGACGCACGATAGGGGCGAGTCCATCGGGGTTTCCGGAGGCGACGCCCGTGTCGGCGAGGCGAAGCCGCGGCCATCGCTCCTGGAGGAGACGCGGGGCGGCCGCGGCGGTGAGACGGCCTCGAGCTTCCTCTCCATCGTCTTCACTCGACCTGCGAAGCAACAAGCAGAGAGAGATGAAGCTAGGGTTTGGATCGACAGGAAGACGATGAGGAGGAGCTCGCGGCGGTTACCCTCGAATCACCGTCGAGCTGAGAAATGGAGGGAAGCGAGGTAGTTGAGATTTGATTGGCCCCGGCTTTATACAGAAGAGCCCATGGGCAGACCATTCCCGCGTCGCCCACCAAAGCAGAGGGTAGAGTTTTTTTAAAAAAGAAAAACAAAGGGTGGAGTTGACTACTCCCTCCATCCCTCCCACCGCAGGGGGTAGAGTTTTTTTTAAAAGAAAAACAGAGGGTGGAGTTGATTACTCCCTCTGTTAATTTTTATAAGTGATTTTGTGTAAAACACGAGAATTAAAAAAATTGAAAAAGTTGTGATGTTTTGAAAACGAAGAGGAGAGAAGAGATAGGGTAGAGATGTATGAAAAAAAGAAAAGTGGTCTCGAAAATTTAAAAAATTTTGAAGAGTTTAAAATAACTTATAATTTGAGACGCCTGTTTTTGAACCCACATTAGGCCGCTAATGAAGCGGCAAGACAACAGCTTCTTCCGTCAATAATTAGAACATTTCTTGTAAAAGAAGGAAACGTTAAAAGACTGTCAGTTGTATCTGACATATGTATTGTGCATACTATAGAATAAAAGATACTGATAGCTTAATAATAGATGAAAAACAGGGGAGTCAAGAATATGCATTCCGGGAATGTACTGATGCCTTTATGTAAGTTTCTGATCAGCTCAAGTAGTAGTAGGATATAATGGAGTTCCCCCTTAATGATTCCTATGACATAATACTGTTGATATACTGAAACTGCAGTACAGCCCAAGAAGCAACGATCATTACATTTCTTGGTTGGACAGGACACATGTAAACTCACAAATGGGGAAATGTATGAACAGTTAATAGTTCAGTACTGTATACAAGCTTACAAGGGCTGGAAGCATAAGTAATACTGAGTACTGTACTACTGACTACTGTATCAGTTACAATCAGGCTGGTTTTATTCAGTTGTTAGAACAGCATAACAATATGAGCTGGGATCTCCAAATAACAGCTCTTTAATACTCCTATAGCAACAATGGAATAATCTAGGGCTTCAGTGATCGTCCCCACGGAGTATATTTGAGTTATTTTTCAGGACATTTGCTGCAAGTCGGACACCCGAAATGACTTCTCAAGGAGCTGGGGACAGTTAGAGCTCCTTTGGCAGAGCTCTCAGCTCCTAATTCTTTGGATTCACTACTGATTCTTCTGTGAAGTGATTCTGTGGCTGAAAGTGATTCTCTAAGATAAACTCTTAGAATTTGGACAGAGAATCACTTCACAGAATCAGAAGAAGCTACTTTTTTAAGCTCCCAGCCCCTTAGTTCATTTTAGAGAATCACTTCACAGAATCAGACAAAAATCAATTCTTCTGAAAAACAGCGTTTGGTAGAGCTCCCCTGATTCTGCCTGAGAATCAGAAGCTGCGAGCTCTACCAAAAGAGCCCTTAGTTTTGGCTCAAATGTCAACTTCTGCAGAACAAAGCAGAGGATTTTAACATCCTGCATTGCATGGTGAGCGCTCCTTGTGATGGGAATCTTGTAGTTGCTCTCAAGTTCTCCAATGACATAGAACTGAGCTTTGTCCCTGCAAATTAAATATGAAAGGAAGTTTTGATTTTTAGTTAATTTCTCTAAGGTAATATGCCTTCTTGATATAGCAACAATTTACACCAGTGATAAGAACTTAAATACTACTTTCGACATGACTGCAGCTTATTTCATCACGCTAATACTTCTCCATGAAATTAGTAATCACACATAAACCAGAGCCAAAATAAAAAGCAATCTAGGTTTAGCTTGCCAATTCATCAGCAATACAACAGGACTGCATTCATCTTTCATCAGTCTTGCACTGAAAATTAAAGGTATCCAGAACACATTACATTATGTCTATGAAAGGAAATGAAATGTTTGATGAGAGATAACATACCATTAGAATCAACATTGTCTTGTAATAGGAAGTGTATCTAGAAAAAGCTACTCACTTGGCATCTCTACTTTACACCATCAGAACTCAAAGATGAGAAAGGGTACATCAAAGGAACGCCCATTATGTGCAACCACAGAACTGGTTTACTGTCCATTTAAAGGCTCCAAACATGTTTTAGTAAAATGGGGATCGGCTCACCAAATCTGCATAGCCATACGAGTGAAAAGCCATAGGAGTGAACTCAATGGTTATATATAAAAAAAAGGCCTCAACCTGCAGGGGGTAAGACCGCCCCTGAAGCATTGCTCCATATGGGAAATGGTTGCATCTGAGTGTCCTCTCAGAGCAGATCATTTTTCACTAACCGGATCGCATCTGAATTGCTCTGGAAAAAGCTACCAATAGTCATTGCAGGAGCAGCATCCACTTTCAAACCGATGAAACCGCATTCTATCCCTCATAATTATAACACGACAAAGTACTTTCGATATTATCTTCATCCATTCATGACAATCACTGCAAACCTGCAGATTCTTTGCCACCATTATTTCTGTCCCTGGACTAGTCTTAAGGACACCATATGCTACCGCCAGCTTTTCACTGTGGAAGGTGAGGTTTTCTTCTCTTTCCTCCTCTGAGACATCTTTTGACACTATTTCTGTCAATGGAGCATAGCCTTCGGCCTTGGCTCTTTTAGATAACCCTTCCAGCAACCGGTATAAAGCCTCTGTATCAGGGTGAGAACGATCACCAGCTTTAAATTCATGGGTGATTCCCCCTAACTCAACCCAACTCAAGCCTTTGTTCTTCTTAACTTTGTATCGTTTCCTCTGTTTCCATAGTTCCTCTGAGTCATGCCATCTGTTTGCTGATGAATAGACGTTTGAAAGAAGCGTGTAATCCCCACTGCTCTGGCATGCCATATGCTTGATAGTGGTTTCACCAAGATTGATTTGACGATACCTGCGACAAGCACTAAGTAATGCCCTCCATATAGGAGCATCAGGTTTTACATTCATCGACTTTATCAAGTTGTATGCTTCATCAAGCAGCCCAGCTCGTGACAATGTATCCACCATTGCACCATAGTGTTCAACAAGTGGTGTGATAGAATAGTCTGTGGTCATTGCTTTGAAGTATTGTCGAGCCTCTTCAATCATGCCACAGTGGCTGCATGCTGTCAGTAGTGCAAGAAATGTAACTTTGTCCGGAACCAGACCTTCAGTTTCCATCTTACAGAACAAGGTCACTACATCAGATCCATAGCCATGAGCTGCCAAGCCACTAATCATTGTATTCCACACAGAAACATGGTTTCTCTTATCTGTATTGAAAATATTCATTGCCATATCAATGTTTCCACATTTTGCATACATGTCAACCAGTGCTGAGACTAAAATATGGTTCATTTCCAGCCCCAACTCAGTCATCAATTGATGGACCCATACTCCATATTGGCGGGCACCAGATCGAGCACATGCTGACAGTACTGAGGAGAACGAGAAGCCATCAGGTACAAGACCAGAATTGACCATCCTACTGAAAAGATTCAATGCATCTTTCAGGTGCGAGTTCCTTAACGCCCCTGCAATCATTGAATTCCATGAAACCAAATCCTTAAAAGGCATCCTCTTGAAAATATGATGTGCCTTATCTAGCTGTCCACACTTCAAGAATTCCATAAGCAACAAATTGCCATGGAAGGGATCGGTATTCCACTCCAGCATCAGCCAATATAGTTCACGTGCTTCCAGAATCCGGTCATGCGCAACATACAACTTGAATAGAGGAGCTGCTATATGTTGATTAGATGACAACCCAAATTTAGTAAGCTGGCAATGGATTTCCATGGCAGCATAGACGTCTGAACATTTTGAACAAGCTTTGAGGAGGAGAACATAGGTTCTATAGTCAGGGTAGAAAGCAGTGAAGTGGAGCAAAGAGCTATAGTCCATTAGTGTCTTTTGTGGGGAGCCTTTCTCCAACGAAGCTCTTAGCATGGAGTTGGCATACGGAAAGATAATTCTGTTGGCATGCTTCTTCAAACAGTTTGCATATGACATAGTGCACACAAGCTCTGATGTGAATTCATTAAAGCAGGCGCAAATTTGAGTTTCACCACGTAGCTCTAATTTTACGCCCTTCTGCAACCTATTGTATCAAGGATGATGTTGGACAGCACCTTAAATCACAAAATAGCAACCAAGGAAACATGGATTCTATGCTCGCTGACTATCCTGAAATGAATGAATAAAATGGCCATCAAACCTTGTGTATGATAGTTGAAGCCACAAAGTAAACATTGAGAATATACTACACATGGAAGGGCTACGTGCTTCTGGCTGGTAATTATTCATCTTTGTTCTGATAAATATCGTGATGAATGTTCACGATGATACCATTTACATGTAGCACAGTAATCATGCTACGGTAACACAAGATTATGTGAGGCACTTCAATATCACAACACCAGTCTATCAAATCACTCCTTATCTCGTCCCTCCACACTTGTACTATAATGTGCAACTTTAGCATCACGGTTCCATAGAGATCACATGGTTTCAACAACACCAATGCTAGAACATGTAACTGACGCAGATACACACAAAAAAACCCCTAAATTCCTAAACACAAGATAATTTCTCGTAGTGGATGGAATACACCACTGGACCAACTCAGCTTAAAGCTAGAATAAGGCTATAGGAAAGCACAGCAGCAGTCCGAGCAACGCGTCACAGATGCTCGGCGAAATGCCTCACCAAAAAACAACCAGACAGTGAGTCAATGGAAAGTGGCCAAGAAGAAAGTAAGTACCTGAGAACTCTCGGAGCCGATCGAGATCCAGAGGAGCAGCCGAAGAAAGCAGAGGGCGCGGCAAGTTAAGGGGCGAGAAGTGACGGACGCCGCTACGCGACAAGAGGTATATGCCTTGGCGTTGCGGCTTGCGGAGATGCGAATGCACGGGTGGGAAGTGTGGGCGAGCGAGAAAGATAGAGGAGTGGGAGGGGGAAGAGCGGGGCGCGGATCAACCGCACCGCAGGCGTGGGGTGGTCCTGTGGCGGTGCATGCCTGCTTGGTGTGGTCTTGCACTCTGTCTCCGCTAATGGCGAGTCTGGCGACCGGCGACTTGCTGCTGACCGGCGGCCGCGGCCCGCGGGAGAAATTAGAAAAGGGGAAGGAGAGGAATAATAATTAAAAAAAAAAGAGGGAGCCTCTGCCTCTGGTTTAGCGCTCGCTTTGAAGCGGTTGGCTCGTGCGGCCCGGGCCGTTTGCTAGCAGAGGCCTAGCCGCGAGATAATCCAGAATAAATAAATATAGCCTATAAATCCAGCCATTTTTGTTAAGCCCTTTATTTGGGCAGGATAAATTAGTTGCCCACCAAAACATTTCCTCAATCGTCGATGCAAAGATTGCTTGAATGAGTTTCAAATGGTTTGTCACGTGCTCGATGGCACGCAATTGTGTTTGTGGCGGTCGGAATGAGGAATCTTTCATATTTACATCAGCAAAGCCTATCACTCAGCTAGGAAGAATGGAAGATGAACGGTCAGATTCGTAGCTGTTAGGCAATTGGCGTTTGAAAGATTTTGGGCAACTCTAGAAATCTGCAGTTGCAGAAAAAAAAACCGAGAAAACAGCATTGTCAATCCCTATTCTCGATCTTATAGAAGTTAACGAAGCTGAAGGCCGTCTTTTACCCATCTAGATCTTCATAGGCAATGCTAATTTAACTGAATCCCTAAATTCTTGATACGCGTATGAAAGCTATGCTTTATCTCGTGAATTTCGTTTTCTACTTATGCCATCTAGAACCTGCAGATCTCACGCAAACATCTGACGGTGGAGCCAAATGAGATTAGGACCACCTATCAAGCTGCTTGCAAGCAGAGCACCACCAAACCGAAAAGCTACGACTAATAACGTCTCTGGCCCTTTTTGATATAGTTTATTTTCAGCTTATTCACAGAAATAAGCGGAAGATGTGTCAAATAGCAAATTTATTTTACAGCTTATTAGTTCAGCAGCTTCTCAGAATGAACTAAACAATAGCTTATTTTTAGCTACTTTTTACCAGCGGTGAAAATAAGCTGTTTTTTTAAACAAGTTTCAGCTGTGCCAAACAAAGCCTTTATGCAAAGATCAAATCTAAGTTTTTTGTTTTCGTATGAACCATCAAAACCTACCAGGATGGGTTTGACGGAAACGTGAAAATGGGTCAAAACCTACTCTAAATCGAAAAACCAAAACTTAGAACGAAATTTGATTGAAATAATACAGTAAACCGGTTAGTTTTATCCTTTTATCTCGACCGGTTTCTTCAGTTTTATCAATTTTCAAGTTTTAAAATTTGAAATCCATGGTTTCACCAATTTATCGATATATTTTATCAAATTTTGAAATTCTATATTTTTTTTCAAATTTTTTGAATTTATAAAATGAAATTAAGTTGTATGGTGAAACCGCCGAGTTTGTTAACCTTGGATCAAATTCAGAAGAGCATACATAAAGTCATAAAGTTGTGGGACAATTGTGTTTCAACCACCGATTTGAAGTCTAATTGTGATTTAGTCTGATTATCAGATTTTGTGATTCAGTTATAATTTTTTGAAAGCTAACTTTAGTTTTATCACAAGTCCGTTAAGTGACTCTAACATATAAGTGAGTCGGTACGAGTCCTTGTCATTTTCGTCGAGGACGAGCCCAACATGATAGACAGCTAGGTCGGGCTATCTCGAAGCACGACACTGGTCATGTTTGGGCGAGCTGACTAGGCACACCACTCAACCCACATAGCCTCCACGTAGCCTGTTAGCCACGGTACGGCCCGGTAGGCTTGTAGGACTTTTATTTGATATTTAATGATAAATACATGTAATTTGATCAATTTATATTTAATATTTAATATTTTAAGTATTATACAATTATCTTTTTGCAGTTTTTTTAAGAAATGATTTTTTTTCTTTTGAGTTCGGTTTGGCTCTATACGGCACGGGCTGATGGGCCGACAGGCACGACACGACCCGTGTAAAAGCAATCGGTCTGTGCTTGGGCCTAAATTGGCAGCCCATGCGCCAGCACGGTACGGCTCAATTATTTAATGGGCTATATCGGGCCACCTCAGAGAAGGCACGAGCCCAACCGAGCCTGAACCGTTGGCCACCTACACTCTAATGATGTTAACTTTTGATTTTAAAAGATTAAAAGACAATACTGTCTTTTTATTATACCATAGTTTAGTTAGTTTTATTGTATTTATACTAAGAATACAATCTAAAATTGAAATTATGAAATGTGGTCAAAATTGAAAATATGAACATAATTTGATAAGAATTCAAATTTTGAAATATGAATTTGAAATTTTCCAAATTTTGAAATTTAAATTTCGATATTTGGAAATCTGCATTTTATTTTTTCAATAATTTGAAATTTTAATAATTTTTTTTCAAAATTTGGAAAGTAAATTTGAAATTATCAAATTTTGATACTTCATAGTTTCATAAAAAAATTAAAATTTTGAACAAATTATGTCCACATTTCGAATTTGACCATAAAATTAACAAAATTATGGTATAATCACAAAGGACAATTTTGTGTTTTTGCACCAAAAGTTAACATCGTTAGAGAATCATTTAATAGAATTATGGTTCAATTGAGGTTGACTTTTAAAAAGTTATGGTTGAATCATAAAATCTGATAATTAATGGTTGAATCATAATTATATTTCAAATCT